>VWYI01041010.1:91840-109518 GCA_013399455.1 Anthoscopus minutus
GGTCACAAGAAATCACTCTGGGGCAGTGTGGCTGAGGGAGGCAGCCCAAAGCCCTGCATTCCCCACGCTCAGGCAAGGCATGGCTGAGAGAAGCACGGCTGTCGGTAGGTTTGTGACCTGACCAGGCTGCTGCTGCTCACACTGTGTGACAGATCAGCGCCGTGCCTACTCTCTGGCATCCCACCCTTGAAAAAAGCTTTTTGGGTTTTTTTAAGGATTAATTTCTGCTTTTTGAAATACTGCTTTTTAGATCTCAGTAGAAGATGTAAGCTTATATCTGCAAAGTGTTGCTGAAGTAATGTTAAACCATACTTTTGGTTCTGTTTATGAATCAGGGCAGGATTTTGTTTGATTTTTTTTTTTAAAAAGTACATTTTATGTGAAATATAATGAAATGAAAAACTTTTTCTGACAGACCCAAGGATCCCTCCTCCTGTATCTCAATCCCTGTCTATCACAATGTGGTACTCATTACTTCTACACCCATGTGCCTGCAATATCATGGTGCTCTAAAAGGGATTCTGTGTGATTTCATTGAACAATGACTTTTAAGTGCTAAAATAATGGATATTATTCGTGCATTTAGCATATTCACTATTTCAAAGTATTCACATTCAAAGTATTCATATTCTCTCTACGTCTGGCTAGACTGTCCAGTTGCATGTTTTATGGAAAGTGAGGATGAAATTGTATTTGTAAAAAGGCATGAGCTCCTTATGAAAATGAATTTTAGGGACAAACTGTCATGCAATCATTGGTTCTTTCACTCCATGGATATTTGAAAGGGACTATATATCAACCTAACTAAGAACTGTTTCTTCCTTGGAAATTCTTCTCCTGCTTTGTCTAATACAGCCATAGCTGCATTTCTTCATTAGCAAAGCTATCTTAACAACTACAGTGTAGGACCATGAAATTATTTCTCAGCATTTTCTTATTGAGTACACATGAAAAAAAAAAAAAAAAGAACAAAAAACCAGGGGACCTACTTTTACCACACAAAGCAAACACACATTTCAGTTAAAGTCTATGGAATTGGAGTGAGGTAAGGGATCATAAATACTCATTCTGGTAGAGCCACTGGTCATACTGAATGTCTTGGCATTTCTTTTGACATGTCAACAGAAAATTCCCCATATTTGAAAACCCCATTTAGCTGGCAAGTGTTCTAAACAGAGCCCACCTAACAACTGCTAAGTAATAGAACCAAACTATACTGGAAGTCAAAAACAGAAGCAAAACTAAATCAAAAACCTCCAGACTCCACACTGATTTATGAATACTTCTGTAAATGGTATCACTGTGTCTAGTTTGTTCAGATTCAGGAGGAGCAGAACACCTCTGTTATTTGTGCATGCCTACATATTTGCCAGAGGCTTGTGAAGAAAAATTTCTCTGAAAAAGCGCAATAATAAATTTTTGCGAAATTCCTTATGTCCTATGAAATGTTTCCACTTGCCATCCTCCCACTCAGTCTTTTCAGCCTTTCAGAGCTGAAACAACAGCATCTGGCAATTGGTGACCAATGACACAAATGACAAAAAGCAAAGAGTCTGTGAAAACCCCTGGGTAAAAGGTTAATTGCGGAAACTCTTGGCGAATACTTCTGAATAATGAATACATGCACAGGCTTTAGGTTAGGTTGGTAAACTTGGCTGGCAATGAGAAGGAGGAATAACCATCACTGCTATTATTTGTAACAAGGTGTCCAGCATCTCTCAGCAACTCTGGTTTCTGGAAGCTTTGGGAAGCATTACCATGGGGCATATGGAACCGGGGAATTGTTAGAGGCATGGCCTTCCACAAACTTTCCTTCACTAAGGAGAAATCATGGGAAAATTATCTGGAGGCCACTGGCTGACACCACCTGGATGAATGTGTGAGTCTCTGCCCAAAAAATCCGTTCCTTGCTGACCAAAAATTGCCCTAAATTCTGGGTGGATCTTGGTCAGGTTGGTTGCACCAGTGCCTAGGCTGGGGCTATGGGAGAGGTGTGCCTGGCACAGCAGGGGCACTGCAAAACTGGGTCCAGTTAGAAACTGTCTTTGTGTTTGAACAGCTGACAGAGTGACCTCAACTAAGCGCCTTTAACTCATTGGAAAAGGGGTCACTTCCAAAAAAAGAGACTACAACTGTGAAGTCAAAATTGGCCACGGATCAAGCCATGCACCAACATGGCTAACATTACTTCATTCTTAATTTGCTTTAAAGAAAAAAAAGAAATATCTTTCTTTTCAAGCTTTAAATAGAGTGGGTGCAAAGAAGCACAGCTGGCTTCCTTGGGTGTGAAGCAAAGGAAGAGGTCGGGTTACCTAATCTTTCTAGCAGTTTCCACCTGACACACCATTCCTACATCCAGTATTTTGCTCAGTGATAGATACGACTTACAGGCAAAATTGGTCACTTCTGTCTTTTACAGGTGTCTTTATACCAAGTGACAGCAGCCATCAAACCAGCAGCCTCCAAGGTTCACATTCTTAACCTCATGTCCCTTGCTCTGCTGGGGCAGGACTTCCATCTCCATCCTTAAATGGCCAAGGAAGGGACTCAGGAAGGAGCATGCAAATGGGTTATAGGGAGCAGAAACATCTGGAAGTCAGTGACCCACTGCACTTCAGCTTTAGTGTTTGATCACTGTGGGTACTACACAGCTATTTCCAAAAGCCCCCTGGGATTCACAGGTTTCTGAAGGCTATTTTTTGTTTTGCCTCAGTGACTCTGTCGTGTTTAAGAAAAAAAAAAGATCTGGTATTGAGGAGGTTCATGCAATAGGAACTGGTGAGCCTCCACCAAAGTCCTGGATACCTCCCTTTCTCCCTTGTTGGACAGGTTCTCTGTTTCTGCTGCCTATCCGGGTGTTTCCCTGGGCTGACACAGAGCCTGGCTGGACATGGTGGATCAGCAGGTGCTCCTGGAGGCCACAGGAGAGCTGCTCCAGGTATGCCTGCAGGTGAGAGCTGTAGTTTGCCCCTTCCTGACCTGAGTATGCTGATCAAAGCCAAGTTTATTCCAGCCTTTAGGTTCATGAATATGTCCATTATTTTGGAGCACTGCTATTCCATGCAGTCTCCTCGCACGACAAGTTCATTACCACTGAGAGTCCTTTGTGTTGGTCATTAGGCATTTTTAGGATTGCAGCAGTTACTGGGTTGAGATACACAAAGAACTACTGAATGGTTAATTCAGCTGCAGGGGTAGAGGACTGAGACAGAGGCCAAGAACAGAGCAGGGCTTTGGATATACACAAACTTTAGAGACATCAGAAGTATTTCTTTAACTTTTGGTTGCTGAAGAACATTTGAGATTTATGCCTGTGTTGTGCCTTACCTGCCACATGGACTGGCAGCTGATCCCTCCCCTGAGATGTGCTGCTCTTTAAGAAGCCCTCCTTTTGAACTCCCACCATTCCTGTTTCACCTCTGCTACCGGATCGTTGCCTTTTCCATTATCTTTCCTTTTCAGACTCCCCACCAGCGGAGCTGCACAGGAGGGCTGGGGCACCGTCTCTTCCTGCTGACAGACAGGTGGGTGGAGATGTCCCTTGGCCACAAGTGGGCCAGGAGCTCAACAACAGCGGGAACACAGCGGGGGAGCTTCCCAGGCCCTGCCTCTGCTGCTCTGGACCTGGGCCTCTGTCTGTATCTCATCATCCCTCCTGGGGTAGGTGCATTTCTCAAACTGCTTAGGTACCAAGGTGATAGGTGCCTTGTAAATACCTAAGATAGATACAGACAGAAACTGTACCAGGCGCATTATGCAACACTTCAGACAATGCCAATGGCACCTCAGTGCTGTAGGATCACCCACCTGGTGCAGCATCTGCAGGCAAATACTGGGTGCATGCATTTTTCCTTTGGAAAAGTGATGGGAACACAGGACATTCATTCTTCCTTGGTGGCAACAGGTTTGGGCACACAGCCCTTAGTGTCAGGCACTGCGCATGCAAAGGTTTTGTTCCATCGCCTTCCCTAAATATGAGTTTGCAGGTTTAGTTTAATTTCCTTCATTAGCCAATAAAATTTGCTTCCTTGTCAATTATCTGCAAAAATGGGTTACAGAAGCAGCACCAAAACTAAAGGGGTGGTCTTCACGTGTGCCTATTCAAAATGCATAGAGGTTCTTCTAAACCACATAAAAATATGGCTGTGGTGTTGCTTTTATCTTAGGGATTCAATTTTTTGCCCAATTTCTTTTATTTTTAACTACAAGTAGCTTGTTTTTAGCATGAAGACCAGGAGTGATTATGCATATACTTAAGCTTCCATGTCTGGGAAAAAAACAAAAGCAGCATCTAAATCAAGTAAGTGCAATTATTTGCGCTGCATTCCTTTTGGGTTTTTGGCACTTCCCATATATATGCCAAAGGCCTTGCCCTGCTTAATTTGTAAAAGAATAGCTGGGAAGTAACTGGATAAAAACTTCAGGGGGAATATGTGTGGGTGGGAGAGCTAAAGGACTAAAGGACAATTTGGGCAAACACTGGGTCTGGGGATCTGGGCAAGGCTATCAAAGAAGCAGGTGAACAAAAATTCTAGACCATCTTCCCAATGCTAATGGGCAGGTGAGAACCCACTGATTTCAAGAGATCTTGTTCAGACCACAGGCGTTCATCTGATAATGTTGCTTGGCACGGAAGCAATTTCACCTGAGAGTGTCCCTGGGGGAAAAACAAGTGACTCCTGTTTGGTTAAAATGGTTAAAAATGGATCTGTGCCCACTGGGAACAAATTGATTTCTTTTCAGCTCTTCAGACAGGATCAGAGGTGTAAAAATTCATCAAAGACCAAAAGTAGGTAAAGTGTAACAAGGCCTTCAACACACCACTGAGCATGTAAAGACTAGCCTTAGCTAAAGCATGGATTCAGAGTAAGAACATTAAAGGTTAAATTCTAAATTCAAATTTGCTGTTTATGATAAAAATTAGAGGAGAGGAACAACAAGTTCAGCCTACATTTATGTCCTGTAAATGTATAGTAAAAATATACAGAAATGGAATGACTTGAGTTTTCATGTGGACAATTAGGCTAACCCTCATCAATCTGCTACCACTACACTTTGATCTGGAATTACCTTCTTCCAGCCCCATCCCAAATTAACAATTTGCAGGATTGTGTTTGGATCACAACGCCCAAAGCACACATTTACCATACTGCAAACAACAGGCAGAGAATATTATTTTAGCAGTCAGCATAATGAGGAAACAATAAAAGCGCTTTGCAATAGTCAAACACAAAAGGCACTTGAAACACTTTCCTTCTATGAAAATTAAATAAAAATACTCGTCTGTTCTCTGAGATACTGTAAAATCTACAAAGTACTCGAAAATAAAAAAAAAAACAAACCCATAACAACGTGAGTAACTAAAATTAATTATTTAACATCTATAAATACCATTACATGATTTATAAAAATGCTTCGTAGGCATTCACAATAAAGAGTTCTCAAAACTTTCTTGAAGGAAAGCCTTATTTGTGTTTCTAGGGCTGAAAATAGCTTCACATTATTACACACAAGTCACATTTACACATTATAACCATACCATCAAAAGTAATTTTTAAGGAAGGCAGAAAACCGATATGTTCAAATTCCTTTCTAGAGATAGATACAATTTTTAAGTACCAGCTCTTTAACAGCATGTTCATTATTAAGGAAATAATGATACAGGCATTTAGAATACACCTGCAATGCTGAAGCCTTGCAATTCAGCCTACCTTGAAAGAGGAATGGTCATTGTCTAACAGTGGTTTCTGTTCAAGAACAAAAACAAAGCAGAGAATATAGTCAATACCCACTCCTATCCTGCAAGCCAGGTGGAATTTAAGTGGCAATTTGATGTTCTGTTTAAGAGACAGAATTTGAAAATTTAGCCTAGTCACAAAAGAAAGGCAATCAAATCAAAGAAACCAAAAAGAAAGTGGAGGATCTAAGACACTTTCAGCCTTCTCCGTATTACGTGTAACTCTCACACTTTCACACTGAGGGGAAAAACCAAACAAACTATGAGGAATTATCTAAAAACCATTTATTTTTAATTAGATTAGAAATTAATTAACATGAGTATGTGAACATTTGAGGAAAAAGGAAAAAAAAATAGCAGCAAAGGGAGTTTTGAGATGAGGGAGATAAGTCCTTTATCTCCCTGGCTCCTGAAAAAGAGAGAGAACACATTAAAAGTGCTGAAAGAGTTTTCCACTGCCCTAACTGTGCCATGTTGGGAAACACATGCAATTTTAACTGTTCCTCAAGCCCTCATGATTCTGAATATGCTTAGATATTAAACTGATAATATCTGAGCATAGTCACACTCACATAAACCAATGTATTTAATGTGTCTCTTTGCAAATGCTACAAACCCCACATTTTCGGTAACACTTACAATTCCTTTTCCAACTTCTTTTATACCATTGTCTTGTTTGGCCGATGCAGAAAGGTTTTGGAAACCCTTTCAATTACAGTCCTGTAGTAAAGAAAAACAAGTATCATGACAGGGCAGTACAGCCTCGAGAATAAGATGACAAATCCAAAATAATAACAGTGTAGATGACAACACCCACACAGATTCAAGCAGCCTCTACTGAGGATTCCCAGTGTTTCCAAAATGTTAAAGTGTCTCATGAAAGGTAAATCCTGATCTGAAGAAGTCTTTAGTACCAGGAGTTACCTGTTAAGTTTGGATTCTGTGACACAAGTTGCTAACCAGTCAAGTTATTTTTCATGGAAAACACAGGTTTAGCATTATTCCCTTTTTGAAACATGATAATTTTCAATACTTCTCTCTCACAAACTGTTTTACAAGTACTTACATTGCAGCCATGGTCCTAATCCTACAATTACACTGCTGTGGACTCCCCCAAGTTACACTACAAGCCATAAAATCTGCAACCTCACTGCATCAACCACAAATGGGGCTGGCATTTCTTCACACAGACTTGACAAATTCCACCCAGAATCACTGCTTTCTGCTTGAGATAAATGACAACCCAATGAAAACCTCTTCCTCATTACCCAAGTGCCAACTCAATAGAATTTCAAATATGCAATGTGAATCAATTACTTACAAGGAATAACCTTCAAGAATTCTTCATGAAGCCTGATGCCTTTTGCTCTCATCTTCTTAAATAGTGTCTGGTGAAGATCTGAAAACCTTCTTCCTACAGAGAAGTGCTGCAGGTGCTGGGAGCTATCTTAGGAGCTGCCGTGGTGAGTACTGTAAAAGTTGCTTTGGTGGTATTCCCATTGTTCCCTGCAGACAAATCTCCATCATCAACTCCACCACAGTGAAATAAAAAAAGTGAGTTTTGAACCCAGACAGCTTTGAGAGTGGTCTCTTCAGACAGAACAGAACACTGTGAGCTAATCCACTGCTTGGCATTCATGCATATATATTTGCTCTGCAAATTCATTGTTTCAGATGCCATTGGAAGGTGCCACCTTTGAAACAATGGACAACAAGAATGGAATGAAGTGGGAATGCTTATTGAAGACAGAGCTAATAATATTTCTTTTGAATGCCATCAACTGATATTTTTCTATTCAAATGCCAGTCAGACTTGACGCCAGGTAACAATATTCTGTGTTGATATCACAGTTATTCCGTATCTGTGAGGTGGTGATAGAACCTTCCCCTTCAAAGGAGAAAATCCTTTATTTGTAGTTGGTACTGCAGCTCACACCAAACCCCAAGGACCAGGACCAACATACATACTTTATCAGTATATGGTATATATCAATACTTTATATTGATTACCATATCAAATCTAAGAACAAAGAAAGCACCACCCCAGATCACAACTGACACCCATGTGACACTGCCAGCAGATTATTTATTAATGTAGAAGAATTATTTATCTTGTCATTCCCATTTCACTGGGGAAATTTAATCTGCTCTATTCTTCATTTTGTCCCTTCTCTTATAGGATTTTATATTAGGTATTTTAAAATTCAACATTGTCTACTTCAGCTTTCACTGAAAATCCCAAATTATTCACTAAATCAAACCCATTTCCTGGCAGCAAAGAAAGGTGAGGAGCAGGAAACTTTTAAATCATATATCTAGACATTTACAGATCTTAGCTTATGGATATGTTCCTTAAGGATCATATAATTTTAAAATTCTCCCTCCACATCGAGTTATTCATAAGTCAAAACAAAAACTGAAGGAAAAGCCATTTAAAACCAAGCTCTCCACCAGCTGCATAAACTTATTATGAACAGAATTAAATTTAAATATTTAAAATATTAATTTTAAAGCTCTAATGATACCTATTTTCCTGTTGTGATGATGAAAATGATTACTTCAATTTTTCCCCTAATCTTTTATTTTCAGAGTATTTTCAAACCTTCAGTTCAATTTGCTGCACAAATATCCTGGTTATTCTTCAGTATTAATGGAATCACATTTTAAGTGCTGCCTCCAACAAGTTGCTGCTACAACTCTCGGTTTACACGTTGTCATATCTTACTCATACAACAGTTCTTGGAAAAACTATAAGGCACAAGAAAGAAGAACACTTCTCCCCCATCCCAGGTATCCCAAAAAATCCAGAAAGTGGTTTGGAAACACAACCCCTCCACATGCACATTTTAAGGTTGGAAGCTACCTCTGAGTGAGGCAACTACTGCAAGCAGAAAGTCAGTGGTACAGATGAAATTAAATTTTAGTAATTCATGTTTTGTAACTGTAGTAAATGACAGAGCTGCCCATGCCATACTGATCCAAACCTAAGGATTTTATCATCTTTTTAGACAAAAATACCCTATCTTCTCTCCTGAATATAAAAAAATACAGCCTAAATTGAAGGCAGGAAGTCCTGCCTTCCTTTCATCTGCTTTCCCAATGAACCAGAACCCATCTCCAGAGATAACCAACAAGACCAGTCAGACAGAACCACAGAAGCCATTATTTTTATCTTAATGCCTCCCTCATCACTGACCCAGAAAACTGAATTTTTGATTGACAGAAGACTCTACACAATAACACAAACATCTTTTTTATATGCTGCCAAAACATGGTTTTCAGTAGAAATGTGGTTTATTCTGTCATATTCTCTGAATGGAGAATGGCAAATATCCCTAGCTGGAACCTCTGGTAACCACCTGAAAGGAGGTCAGGAATGAGCAGGAAAATAAAGAGTGGAAAATAACCCAATTCCATCCTATTAAATGTCAAAAAGGAAAAGCTTCCCTGCTGAGGGAAGACACTCCCTTACAGCCTAGATTTCCTTTCCATGACACTAAGCCTCATCCAAGAGCAGGACACAGCCTGTTTTTTACCAGCTACCACCCAGGAGCTCAGGGAAGTGGGAGACTCTTCTTTGGGCCAGACTCCATGAGAACATGGAAATGAAACAGGCCCTGCTCAGGAGAGCTCACAATCTAAGGAAGAAAAAGATGTACAGGAGCATGGAAAAAGTACAGCTCAACACAAACAAACTCTCTGTACACAAAAATAAATTTATGAAAACTATTAAAATAGCACTGCTATTTCTACCTGCCCCCCTGTCTCGCCATCAGTGCTGGGATGATTGCTCAGTGGGGATCTAGGGAAGGTGGGTCTTTGGGAGAGATTTCAAGGAGAAGGTGGTGGGTGGCCTCATGAATCAGTCCAGGGAGGGCACTCCATGCATACAGGACAGCGTGGAAGATGTTCTACCAGACAGAGCAGCATTTCTGCGGGTGAGAAGCTCAGGTGTGGTGTGCAAGATCCCTGATTCCTGAGACAGACATAGTGTGGGCATGGGAAATGTGTGGCCATTCAGGAGACAAGCAGGATTGCTAACGTGGGACTGCACTAGGGTGTCACTGGCCATTAACTCTGTGGCTGCCAGTCAGCACAGGAACTGTGAGGAGATGAGATGGAAGGGATTGGAGGAGAGTCAGGTACAGAGAAGGAAAAAAAAAGGCGAGGTGAAGGAAAGGAGACAAAAGGAAGAAATGCAGGGGGTATTTTCAAATGTGGTCTTCTATTTGAGTTTCTTTGTGTGTTTGCAATTTTGTAACTAATTAACTAAAAAACATATACAATAATTAATGTACATTTGACACCATAAAATAAACTGGACCATATGCCAACATTAACATTGTTATTATCCTTCACTATGGAAAGGTGAGAAACAGGTTAAACAAGAGACAAAATGCTTCCCCTTACCCTTCTTCTTCCGTACTGAAGCTTGGAAATAGAAAGGGAATGAACTGTGAATCAATTCTGAAGGTAATTTTTTATATGCTAAATCCTTGTCTGTCATTTTGAGTTCAAACATTATCCTTCTCTCTAAGATGTCAGTCTCTCCCTGCTCATCTCTACTAAACAGGTATCTCTCAAACCACAGTAGATAAAATCTGCTTTTGCCAAGCTGTTTATCAGGGTTTATGATAATTATGAGGAATTTATCCCCTGCAGGTATCAGGGATACATGCAGACTTTTTTTTTTCCCAAGTTCTTTTTTAAAAACATAAGTGAGGTAACTTATTGCTACCAGGATTGTCAAACTATGACAATATTGGGCATTTCCAAATCTTTGCAGATTGAAACGGAAAGAAATCATTAGCACACTGCCATCTTTTGGATTAATTAATTTGAAAGAGAACAGCTCAGATGGTCTGTTCTATATTATAAAGAACAGAATAGCTCAAAACATGTCAATAAGTCTGTAAGTAGGGTTCAGAGCCAGGCAAAGGAAGTGACTGTAATGACTGCAAGATGGATAATTTTTAAAAAAAATATTATATTTAACTTAGCTAGAAGACATTACAAAACTACGCACTCTAAGGGAAAACAAATAGGGAGCTTCTATTTATCTTTTTCTTCAATTACATAACAAGGGACATTCAATAAAATTAAAGTTATCACACTCAATACCAATTAAAAGGAAATACATCTGTACTCAGCACATAATTAGCCCATGGGATTCTTTGTCATTATTGAGACCATGGGCTTCTCCAGTTCAGGAAAAAGAGTTACACACAGGTTTTGATGAGAACATCCACTGTGCCCATTTATAGGTACTTCCTGTTTGGTTTGCACATATATGGCATGAAAGAAATGCTCATTCATTGGAGAGTTTAATGGCTATAAAAATGTGGGTGTTCTCACAGATGTCCAATATATACACAAATACATAGAGGTATGTATAAGTTATAGATAAATACACACATACAAGCTGTGGTTTATGTCAGGAGACAACTCTTAACTGATGATAGGGAGAACATTTTCCCCGAGGAAACTTGTTCAGTTGCTGTGTAATTTAAGAATTCATGTCCCTTATGGTAACAGCCCTTTTCCAAAACAAATATGAAAATAGGTAGACCACAGATGTTCTTTGGAACAGTAGTCACATTGCTAGGGTGGCAAATGTTCAGAGTGTCACAGAAGTGGCATTTACAGACTTTTTAGGAAGAAAGCAAATTTCTGCCACTACTACAGCTTTCCTAGGAGAGCTTTAGTACTTGCTCTGGAACATGGTACAGAGCATGGTCCATTCTATTCCTCAGAACAGAAAACTCCTGCCACTGCAATGTCTGCCCTATCTGGATAAAGGTATGAATGGGAAATGTGCTTTAAAATGGAAACATGGCTGCTTGTTAAAGGAGTTGCAGTGGTTTCTGCCACTTGGTGAGGACAAACAGCAGAGTAAAGGCCATAACCTGGGCAGGGGGGTGGGAAAGCTAAGATATTATGGCCTCCACTGGGGACATTACTATTAACAAGGTATTCTCCCCTAGGAATGTGCTGCTTCTGCTTTAAGACCCGTATCTCCTGTGAAAGATTGAAAAGTCAAAGAAATAGCATATCCTCATCTTGAAAGCAATTGGCAGAAGAGGATAACAAAGGGGCAAAAATGGTTCCTAAGTATTATTGTCCCCTTGGAAAAGGTGGTTGATAAACCAGCAAAGTTTTATAAGCTCTCAGCACTCCCTGAAAGAAAAGCCAGTGAAAAACGCCCAGACTCAAAGAGTACTCCAGAAATAATATTTTAAGTTTTAATCCTGGAAGAAAAGTGGTGGAGCATTCACAAGCTGTTGATACCTTGAGTTAAGCTCCTAAACTTCCTTGTATGTAAAAAACAAATTTTCTGAGACCTGCAGAGCTAAATAATCAGACTGGGGTGGTTTTTTTTGTCTTCATTCAGTTAGACCATAGAGAAGACACTACTCACTTCAGCACTACTTTGCTGGGAGACTTCCCACTGGAGTTATGTGACTTGAGTCACTAAAGGATGGATGAGGTCCAACTGCCCCAGAAAACACTGACTTGTATACAGGGGAAGAAAAGGGGCAGAAAGCCTATGATTCCTTTCAGTTGGCCTTCAGATGAATCCATAACAGGAAAACCCCAAGATTATACAATTAATTATTTAAATCACTGTAGAATTGCATGGAAAAATGGTTCTATTTTGTGGATAATTATCATTTAATACCTGCAGTGAGGGATGTGGTTTGGTTTTATATACATTTCTCACTTGCTAAATGCACTGTTTTACTGTTATAGCCACATAGAAATATGCACTGGGCTTTTCTCTTTTTATATACAATTTATTCCTATTTCCATGTCTTAGTCTAGCTGCAGAAATTCTACTTTTTAATGACCTTACAGATTAAAACCAGGAAGAAAAGAAGAATTACCATCCTCATTTCTAGAAAATAAATACAAATTCCTGAAGAATTATGCATATCTAGAATGTGGATGATCAAGCTAAGGAATCTACAATCACATTTCTCAAAATTAGCAAATAAAAGACTGAATGCTCAATAATATTTTATTACCAATAGTGAGAGGAATTAAGTTTATATCATGCACAGAAATCAAAGTGATATCATAATATGCACTTTTTCAGATCAAATGAAACAAGTTGAAGTTGAAGCTGCTTTAACACTGTCAGCTTTTAACAACAGCTTCTGGCAGCTTACCTTTATCCACTAATGAGAGGCCACAGAAATTTAAAATAAAACAATATTAGATGAACTGAAAATTTAGAAAGAAAAGCTAACAAAACAGCTCTTTTTTTTTCTTTTTTTTTCTTTTTTTTTAAGATGTGCCAAACTTTGATGATGCGTAAAATGTATCAACATTCCCTTGAGCAGCAGTAAAGGCACAAGTCTCCACAAAAATCATTCATGCAAGTCATGCACATTTTGAACTCTCCAAAGATGCAGCATTCTTAAAATCTCCTCTGCTCTAGACACTGTACACAGTGCAGCTCCCTTCATCAGTTTCACATAGAGACATATAGATAGATATTTACATCTCCACCAAGCCAGCATGCTTGCCAAAAAACACTTTCTTACCAAGCTCTTCAAGCTCTGAGGTCATGGACTTGGACCGCAGGGTCAATGCAGTGGTTGGAGCTCGCTTAGGAGGTGGTGGGGCTGTGCATGGAACAGAAAAACACACATGTGTCAGCCAAAACACACCCTTCTGGAAGCCCTATGCTCACAGTCACTATTCCATATCCATTTAAAAGAATAAGTTCCATGAAATAAGGCAAGAATAAATACCTACATGCGGAGGAAAAAGCCCTGAGATGCTTTTCATGGACTGAATTTCTCCACTTTCTGGCTCTAGCGTAGGTTGCTTGACACATCTGCAAGCTTTTATGTAACAGGATACATAGAAACATTTAAAGCTAAATAACTGTGCACTTCTGCTTCCCAGCAGGAAAAGGGCTTTCTAGATAATGGACCTCACAGCAGTGATGCCCCTTCTGAGAAACATGCAGGGCTAAAAACCTCCTGGGCAGCAGCCAGTCTCTGGCAGATTAATTTAATCTTCGGAGAAACTGTTCAATCTGAGAAATACAGGAAAGAACATTCAAATGTATCTGAATTGTAAAGGTGACTCTAAGCAAAATGAGTGATCCTCAGAATATATAAGGTCTTAAAATATCAGAGAATATTGAAGAAACTACAATCTGTGCTTTAGTATCCTGATAACAAATATTTCTAGTGGTCAGAAAAGCTAATCTCATTCCAATCACTCTGCCATGGGCAGGGACACCTTTCACAATCCCAGGTTGCTCCAAGTCCCATCCATCCTGGCCCTGGACAATTCCAGAGATGAAACAGCCACAGCTTCTCTGGGCAACCTGTGCCAGGGCCTCATCATCCCCATAGTAAAGAACTTCCCATTAATATTTAGTCTAAATCTGCTGCCTTTCAGTCTAAAGCATTACTCCTTTTCCTATCACTATATTTAAGGTCAATATGATACAAACTAAAGGCAGAGGCAAAAAGGTTTGTTTAAAATGTGTGAACAGTAATTCCATCAAGCCAAAAATAATGCAGGACCATACTGGGACATGATTTTGTTTAATACAGCCTTTCCTCTCCACCCCACAAGCTGGTCTCACTCTTTTTTTTATAAATTATTATTCTTATTAAAAAACAATGGACATGAAAAACATTTCCAGCACAGAGTTTTAGATTCATGGAGCAAGAGGGAGTCCTGGAGTGCCAGCTTCTCACCTGTTCCTGTGTTGAAGAGCCAGATGTGTGTGAGTGATAACTCACAGAATTGTGGAAGGAACAGGAACTTTCAGCAATGTGCTGCTGCTGTATGGAACACCAGTGAGCAGCAGCAACCTTTCCTACTTAAAGTTAATTATGAGGGTCTAATAACTTCCCAGCATAGCTGGGAAACCAAACTCAGGGGCATCTAAGGTGAATGAAACAGTGTAAATTCCTTTTCTGTTTCCTCCTTTTTTAGGGGTGAAGTTTTCATGGTGGCTTTTTTGGATGGGTGGGTGAGAAACAGACTGCTGAACTACCCTCATCTCAAGCACTATTGAAATTAATAAAAGATCATTGGTTCTTTGTGTTTTTTCCCACTCACTACTGCAAGAAATTTTACTACAAGATCCTCAAGATACACGTGAAAAATCCCAGACTATGAACTTTAATGCCAAGTATGAAAAGAGAATATTGCTCTTTTGGCCACGTGTTAGTCTAACCCAACAGAATTAAATCACTCCAACTTAAACAAAGCATTTCAAATTTTAGAAGCAAAGTCTAATAAATCAGAATTTAGAAATCAGCAATTTCATGCCTATACTTGGTTTTCTGTAAAGGAAGAGCAGGGGAGTCCATTAGGCAGAGAGAAAAATGTACCTTTCTTCCTTGCTGTGTCGTCTGGATCAAGATTCCTGGTTACTGTGACAACCTTCAGCACGAGGTGATTGCCCCCCTGTCGAATCATGTTCACCACCTGCCTGTGGCCAACTTTCACTACATTCTCATTATTAACCTGCACAGAAAGGAAGGAGTCTTTTAGACCAAAATGCAGAAAATTTTTGTTCTATCATTTTCATAAACAGAACATGGAACAGGTAGAAACAAAATTTCTAGTTACTGCCTTTTAATGAAAATATGTATTTTAGGAACAGTGCATAGCTGACATGATGACTAGAAAACAAAGCTACTCCTCTGAGAAATGCACATCTAGTTAAATTCAACAAATGCTGCTCTTTACATATTTTATTTACAACTACAGTTTTCCTTCTGGAGGTTTCTGGAAGGATGTCCTGTCCTGGAAGCAAAGGCAACAGGACCATTGCAGGCCCAAAAAGTGTCCATGGGGAAAAAGAGAGTTAAATACATGAAGCCCTAAGCAGCTACTGTGGTCATGGCAATTAAACTTCAAACTGCACTGCAACACTCAGCTTAAGGGGAAAAAAAAACCTAAAAAAAGAAATTAAAAAATATAAATGTATATATATCTCAGTAATTCCTAGTGTTAAATCATCATTTTTGCTTGCTATGTCTTTCCATAATACCAATTAATAGACATAGAAGAAAGCAGAGGCATAAAAACTGTAAATAAGCATGGATAAAAGTAATTTATTTATTCATTCAATCTATAATGAGTCACTGAAAGTTATCTGAAATTTGAATGATGACAACATGTAAGACTGAAGTGCTGCCTGTGCTATTTGAACATAAAAGATATTGAGGAATGGAGGAAGAGCTGCTGCCAGGATACATGCTGGGAAGTTGATCTCTCTCCAAAATTCCACTGACTCAGTAATATTTCACTGAGATCACTCAATGCCTTCCAAAATGAACAGTCATTTTCAAAGTAAGTGTTTTTAGCCTCCTCTATTTATTCTGACAGGCTGGGCATCTCACACTCTAAAGGATTTACAGTTTAGAGCAGAATCTCTCATTAATTATTGCCGTTTAGCAGAACAAACAGCACAAGCTCCCCCACTCCAACTTGAAATAATTTTTCCATCCATTGTCCAGAAGGAAAACCTTCCCTTTCTTCAGGCTTCAGCAGAGCCAAAATGTTCATGTTGATGAACCAGTGCATTGGCAAACCACCTTTCCAATACAGTGCTGCAGCCGGAAGCCCACGGGACAAGCTGTGCTCTCTGTGTCTAAGCTCAAGGTGCTTTTGGAGATGCTTTTTGGTTCCATGTACTGTGATGTAGGTGGAACACATGCTGAACATCCAGACCTGTTGAGCATGCAAAGACGAAATTCTCTCATTCTGTAGGTGGAGGGTATAGAAGAATATTGATTTAAATAGGACTCTCGCTGGTTTGCTTTATTTTACACCTCCTTAGCATCTGGTATTTAATTCCAAGAGATATTTATTTAGCTGGACCAATGGGATCTAAATTTAATCTATCTAAAATACTGAAGCAAACAGCATTATCCATCTACTTGTGAATTCCTTCCAGTTTTAAAACCTCAACCAGGTAATTTTTTTCCACATGAAAAAAAAATAAATTAAGAATTATGGAATGTATCCACTCTATTTTTACTGGAATTAAATTTCAGGCTTGGAAGCCAGTAAGGATTACAATGTAATCCCTAATGCGATAAAAAAAGAGAGCCCTTCAAATACATCAAAAGTCAATATTAATCAAATACATGTACACTTCACTAGTGTAAAGTGATAAATGTGTAATATGATAAACAGCTTATGCAGCATCCCATCTGTTCCCACAGTTCTGTGCAATTATATATTTAACATTTAGAGCAGGAGCAAATATATACAACACATTTTTTTAAAACTGCCTCAGAAACAGAACCTGTAAATGACTGTTTATAGCAGCTTTGTTGAAAAGGCAGTTATAAAAGCTGGGACCAAAAAGATTTATCTGAAAATAAATAAAATAAAAACACTGATAGGAGAGCTTGAGGTTATTTAACTCAGAGTCTTATGGACATACTAGAGAAAAAAAGAATGAAATCAGCAGAGCAGAACCTCATCTTCACAGTCTTTAGCACCTCAGAGGGTAAAACTGGAGCATGATTACAAAGCAGGAACTTGGAAAATGTCAATAGCTTATAAGGATTTCAGTGACATTATTTGTTTCACCCTTCTTCAATATTTCACCCAGAAGCCAAATGACTGCAGGAAGGGGTGTTAAGCAGTAAGACACCAGAGTTCAAGCAGTTTTGTCTACAGTTTTAGTTTGATATTATTCAGCAAAACTTTTCCAGCTGTGAATAATTGGAGGCAAATCTCTCAACTTCCACTTCAAGCTTTGGCAGGGAAGAGTTTGTAAACCAGTAAAGCAGATATCTAGTCCAACTTTGCCAATTAATTTCATAATCACCTGTGTTCTCCATATTAAATGTAATCCCATTCTTTAAAACACTCAAAAACTACTTTTCCTTTTAGCAGCTAAGTGTTTAGAAGGAAGCTCTAGAAATGCAGTTATGCAATGGATTGA
>VWYI01041013.1:0-40534 GCA_013399455.1 Anthoscopus minutus
GCTTGATTCTTTATATAACATAATGTATATATATATATATAAAGATATATATGATCTAGGAGGGTACACATGCCTATGTTTTCTTAGTCTCTGTCTGCTTCCATTACATCCTCAGGCAGTCTCTAAAAATTATTTGGTGGGGAATGAAAGTTTCTTAGTTATGGAATTTTTTAGTGGAAAGAGCACACTGAAAGATGAAGCTATGCAAACACTGGTGGTACCCGTGTCACAAGAAGAAAGAAAAAAAAAGGTTTGAATCCATCCCATTCTGTTTGTTTCTATCACAAAATCTCACAGTAAGCCCAAGCAAGACAGAAAAAGTTCTGAACTTGAATATGACTGTGTCTCTATTGTCCCTAATATAGATGAGAAGGAAAAAAATAATTCAATAAGACTTAAGTGGTTTTTATCAGATTTTAGTATAAATTTTCAATTTCCAGCTCATCTGATACAACTGTGGATAATATAGAAAAATGGGCTGCAAGCAGCACAGATTTCCCCAAGTGACGTGCTTCAGGAATCATCTTGCTTATAACAGTTATTTGATCATCCCATCTTTTAAACTCTTTAAACCCACATATTTTTCTCAGATTAACAAAGCCAGAAAATCTGTAATTTTCTGGACAGCAGCAGTGGTAGACAGCAGTTTCCCTGTGAAGCTAATCAGTGTACTGGAACTAAGATAAACTGATCTAAGAAAAACTGATAGTAGCATTAAAAAACATATTATTTGCTTCTCTAAGGTAGAGAATAAGACAAAAACTTTTCTGAAAGGATGAGAGTGTGAAGAGGTACAGTCATGAAACTGAAGCTACTGAGGAAATTATGGAGAGTAATAACAGGAAAAGTTAAGACAGAATATATGGAACTGTAATTTGGTTGTGCAGAAGCTTCACGGGTAAAGCTGGGCTAGAAAGCATTTCGAAAGTGGCAATTAGACCATACTCAGGCAAAAGAGATGAAGCTACATCAATTAAAGAGAAAAATACACACTATTGCTCCATCTGTCAAATCAAAGCAACCGAAAGTTCAAAGTTGTGTTTAATAAAACTCCTATATACTGAATGGGTTTTATCCAAACCTATTCCAGGATTCTCAGGAGTAATGATAACACCTAAAAAGATGCTGAGGAAGCAATTTCTTCTTTCTTAATTCCATAATTCAGAGAAGCATGCAAAAGCTGTGATATACATGTATAGCCTTGAGTTCAAAAAGGTTCTTAAGCATTAGTGTAATTCTAAAAGAGTAAAGGATATGAAAAAACCTAGACAAGCACGTTAACAGAATTATGTTGGCAAGATTTCACATACCAGTCACTAGCAAAACGTGCGAAACACATACTGAAAATTTCGGCTTATTATCTTGCTTTTGTGCATCGAGGTGATATATAAGAGCACCACATTCATTGTATCAATAAGGATAATAGACAAAATTACCAATTTCTGTTCTAAATAAAGTGTAACAATTTAAAGCAAGGGACAGCTATGAGGCATAAAAATATTCCTAGACATTAAGATCATAAACAAAGAAGAAAGACTGTATCTTATATAGGCACACAATTCAAGAACTCCAAATAATTTATTGACCATTATTTAAATGTATGCTTTCTAACACCTCTATGCTTCAATTCATCCTAATATCCTGATTATTTTTATATGCAATATAAATAAAAAATGTTAATAAGCCTGAATACCAGTTTTTGTCTTCTTAAGCTTCCAGTAAAAGAACTATGATTTTCCACATTGTTCATTTATCTATAAAATGTAGTTACGACAATAAAGATTTTTAATTTTTCAAAATAATTGTGCTTATATATATGTAATGTATGTTTACATATATTAAATACTGTATTTATGTATTTTAAGTAGTGCTCTCATTTTTTTATGTTTTATGAAGATGAATTTTACCACCAATGTCCTCATTAAAACATGACTAACTTTTTTTTAGGAAACAGTTCATTATGATTTTCCATTTCAACATAAATGAAGGATGCTATGAATCTTGCATCAGTATTCATCATATATAAAAATTATTTCCCAAATCAAACATGAAAACATTAGTAAAAATAGTATACACTGTCTAAACAGCCAAGTTACTACTCTCTGTAATTAAATGTCCCAGTACAAAGCCAGTAGTTACTTGATATCATCACTGGCAACCATATGTGAATGCCTCAGTAACAGCTGTATTAAAAAAAGCTGCATGTCCTTACACTATCACTGTTTTCTGGGGAATGCCCCCACCCAAAGAGGTGGGGATTTGATTTTAGATAGGCAGTGTTAAGGTGAGGGGTGCGGCTTTAGGTCCAGGGAGGACCATAAAACCCACCTCCTGCCTTTGTTCCAGGCTCTTCATGTCTGGTTCATGCTGGGTTAAATCCTGTGTTGATAACGCCCTAATAATTGGATTCCCGAGTTTAAGCAAGCAGAGATCGGTCTCGTTGATGCCCCATGTCAGTAACCAGTCGCGGCACCCTCCCTGGACATAACCCTGCTGCAACAGGATAAAACAGTCTTCCTCTGGATATGAATCCTTAAGAATATTACATAATTATACTGTATTTTTAGATAGAAATTTTCATTGCTTTATGCTTGGCAGAACAGGGGACAACACTATAAAAATAGTGACAGAGAGGTGATCTCATCAATACATACAAATATCTCACATATCTCAAACTCTTTTCAGTGGTGCCTCAACAGGAAACAGAACTTCTTTGCACTGAGAGCAGCAAAGCACTGGAAGAAACTGCCTAGGGAGATTGTGGTGTCTCTCTCTCTGGACACATTCAAAGCCCCCCTGGAAACATACCTGTAACGCCTGCTCTCGGTGACCCTGCCTTGGCAGAAGGGCTGCACTAGATGATCTCCTGAGGCCCCTTCTAACCTAGCAATACCATGTTTCTGTGAAATGCACTCCCAGCTAAAGAAGTTATTGCTATATTTTCACAAGTGAAAGAACATTTACAGATAAAGTCCAGAAAGAAAAGACATGAATAACAAAACATGCCTTCTAAGATCAAAGTATTCAATGGAAATTCAAAGGAGCCAGGACCCTTCACGAATCTATAACGATCTTCCCAAGTAAAACTAGCATGCCATTTAAAAACGTTAAAATCCTTTATTTTTTAATTTTAAAAAAATTCCCATTTTCATTTTAAAAGAGGGAACCCATGGTAACCTAAGATAATTGTTTTAATACTGACATCCAACTCATTCACATTCTCCTTATCTTTGGCCTACAAAAAATCTGAATTCATAAATACTGGCATTCCAAAGCAATCAACTGCATACTGTGATCATGAACTAACAATGATAGGTATCAACTAATAGTTAAGTATCTTGAAGAAATTCTCACCATTACTATTCGCAGAGGAGTAAGCTGCAGAAGTAAGATGCTGCTTGTCTTTGTTAATGGAGATGGAAGCCCTTACACTCAGGGAAAAAAAACTTCCTCCCCCAGAGGGTGGTTGGGTGTTGCAGTGGGTGTTATGAGTTACAGTTTACCATTCACATTCTCCTCTTCTGTAGTTTACAAGGTTTACTGACTATTTTGTGATAGTCTGTGAGCTTTAAAATGGTTTCCAGCCTACAAAGATGGCTCTCAGACCCTCACGTTTCTTGTCTCTTAACCCCCTGCCCCCTTCCAGCAATTTCTACTATTATTTGTCAATCCCTCAGGTATGTCAATCCCAAATCACCCCACCAACTCAGCCCCTCTCATTGGGTACTTTTCACCACTCCTGTCCACACTCTTCCCCCCTGTTTCCATTGGCCCTGACTTAAACACCTCCCAGTTGTTTGTCTCCCATTATAAAAACTGTGTTCCCGCCTCAACCTAGGCTTCACTCAGGCTCCCAGAAAGGTGAGCCTTTCTGGTCTCTCTCAATAAACCAAGTTGACCTGAGGAATAAAGCCTGAGTAGAGTCATCCTTTCACCTTTTACCTCAATGCTTTGTCAGTGAGCTATCAAAGCTCTAACCAAACTAAATATTTTCCACCTTTCTGGACAGCCCAGGGCAAGACTCCTGGTCCCTGATTCCAAGGGCGACTGGTGGAGGTCACCAGTGTTCGGGTACGCGCTCGAGGCAAAGTCCATTGCACCTGACCCCCTTGGCATCTGACTGTCCAGAGCCTCTGGACTCAATTCAGGGACAGAGCTAGCCCAGTCCTCCGTGGAGTCCAGAAAGCTCATTGTGACAGGGTGGCACCCAACGTGGGGCCTTCAGAAAACTGCTGAAGACCCCTTGGAAAGGATCTATCATTCCTGTAGCTGTCACTCACTGGGAGTAGAGCAGACTCATGCTGTAGTGGGTGGTGCTCCTCCTGGACCCTGGACTATAACCATCATCGCACCAGGAGGCAGTCTGGAGCATGCGAGGATCAATCCTCAGTGGACCTTGAGGCCAGTCTGGAGTGGTGAGTAGCTGGGACTGGAGTGGGAGGGACCCCACCACCCCACCCCACTACTAGAGTTAGACCCTGGAGATAGTCTGTTTGGGCCCGTTTGCTCCTGGATCAACTCCTTTTTCCTTTTCCCCTTTCTTTTATTACTCCACCAGGTTCTGGGCAAGGGCTCCGCAGGGGGAGAGTCAGTTTGGTTTTCTGGGTGAAGGGACCTCCCTGTTTTACACTGATATCATGGGTGCTAAACTTTCCACAAAACAGAAAGGAGTTTATGTCCAAGTTGTGGGTATCCTAGGAGGTGGGAATTGCAAGTTTTCTAAAGGAGTTTTAAAACATATAGTTAAGTGGCTCTTCTTGCATTTCCCCCAGGTGTCCTCACAATGCATGGCCTCTACCTCCTTTTGGCAAGAGTTATGTGTTATCCTTATTAAATGTGGGTGACACCTCAGTGGAGAGAGGTTTTTACCTTTAGTCAGCTTAGTAAGGTGTGTGCTGGCTGAAAAGGGGGGAATGCAAAAATAGCCAGGGGAAAGAAAAAAGGTTAAAAAGGTTATATCCCCAACCCTTTCTTCCCAACCCTCAACTTCCTCGTCTTCCTTGGAGAGATGCAGCGAATGAGTTCTGGTGGCTCAGAGCTGAACTCCCTCAGTCTGAGAGCTCGGAGTCACTTGGGGTTGCCACACCCTCCCCACCGGCAGTCCCCTAGCCCTCACTGGCCTGATCAACCAACAAGGGCTCCTACCCTAAACCCTCTTCCCACAGTTAATACCCCAAGTTCTGTGAAATCTGTGAAGTTTTGTCTCCCAGAGTGGTCTCGGTCCACTTATCTTGACTGTACCCCTTCTCCCCACCCTTCCCCATTTCCTTCTCCTCATCCCCATAAATAGCAAGTTGGAGCCCTCAGCTCCCAATGAAACTGTTCCCCTTCCCCTCCATGTGGTCCACAAAATGGAGGGTACGAACAAAATGGCAAGAGCCATGAGGGTGGCCCTCCATTTCAAGCTCCTTCTTCCCATAATCCATTTCTTCCCGCTTCCCAATTTCCCACCAAGACTGCATCAAACTCCTTCCTGTACCCGCCTCCCCTCCAAGAACCACCCCTTCCCATCCCAGATCACTCTTCCCTTCCATCCCCAGACCCTCCCTGTGGGATGATCCCCTGGAAAGCCCTCCTTATGTCCCCCCATCCCTGAATTATGTGCCGCCCTCAAACAGCCACACCCCCTCACTTCTGACTTCTGGTTCACATGGTCCTGGGAACAGAAGTTCCCACACCCCTCCCTCCAATCCCATGGCCCACATGGCCGGAAGGGATGGGCAAGGGATTGGGAACCAGAACTCTGAACTGGGGATCCCTATCATCACCACCCTGATCCAAATTGGTATAAAAGGGGAAGAGCCCCAACCCAGCTGGGAACCTTTCCTCTACCAAACCAAGAAAGAATTATGTAAGGCTCAGAAGAAATTTGGGTGTAAGAGTAAATTCTTCCACGCACTTTTACGGGCCACTCTCACATCCATCCTCCTGATTCCAGCCGATCTTAAGGGACCTCTTTTCAGGTCTCCTTTCCCCAGGGGATTATTTATTCTGGGAGGGGACGTGGAAAAGGGTTTTAAGGTCTTTACAATGTGAACTGCTAGAAACTGACGACTGAGCCTTGGACCTTAGTGAGCGTGTAATTACAATGGATTTACTCTGCCGGGAAGGGCACTGGGCAAAGGCCAAGGACTAGCCCCAGGCATTGCCTGAGCCAGTCCTGGTAGAGCTGTGGACAGAGCATTTCTGAAGGTCCCCATGCCAGAAATGACCACTCCTTACTCCAAAATAATCCAGCTCCCTTTGGAGCATTTTATACACTTCGTTAACAGACTCAAAGCGCAGGTCGAGCAGCAGGTGGAGAACCCAGAGGTGCAGGGGGACGTTTGGCTGGAGATGATTAGGTCGAACGCAAATGATGCCTGCTCAGCCTTGATCGGATTGCTCCCCAAAGACCCCCCTCCCACTTCAGCCACCCTGGTCGAGGCTTCTGCAAACATCAAACCAGCAGAATCCTCCTGCCCCATCAATGTGTAGAAGTGTTCTGCCAGGAGAGTGTCAGCAGATGAATCTAGGCACTAGTCGATGGTGCCAAGGAACAGCACAAGAGGCAATGTGCAAAAACTGATGCACCTGGTCATGAGGAGAAACTTCTTTACTGTGCAGCGACTGAGCACTGGCACAATTGTCCTTTAAGGTTGTGGAAGTCTCGCTCACTGGGGTTATTCAAGAGCGATCTGTGCCATGTGCTCTGTGATGACCCTACTTGAGCAGGGAGGTTGGGCCCGATTGTCTACTGTGGCATGACCCATTCTGTGACCTGTACGGTTCACATGTAAACATATAGGATCTAAACAGCGGCGAGATACATGTGCTCCTACGGCTGAGGAAGGGCAGGGATCCGCTGGACTCCCAAGCATTTCCAGAATTCCTGGCTCAGCACCTTGGCTGGACAGCAGGTGCTCCTGCTATGGGTGCTACCGCTACGGGTGCTCCCGGCCCCTGAAGCTCAGGCCGGCAGCCGCCCCGGGCCCAGCGTGCCACCCCCTGTAGCCCTTCACCTTCTGCTCTGGGTGTCGGCGGGAGAAGAGTTGAATGCTCACAGGGAACTGACCCTGAAGCCGGGGGGGGCTTTAAAAATGGTATCGAAAAAATTAGAGTCCCGACAAGCACATTGCTAGGACCTGAAATTAGGCTTCAAATTTATCATGTTGGGGAAGATTCCGCACCTGTACGGATCGATCTTTCCATGGGACAAGGTGGAGAAAGACCCACTCCTCACCGAGTGCGTATTCCTTCCCCATCAGAGGCTGAAAAACATCAGTCAGCCTCAGGAACTGATGGTGAGACTCATCTGTAAGGCCAGAACCAGACTGATCGAATTGGCAGGGTGCAACTTAACATGCATCCACCTCCTCCTGACTTTCTCTGAAGACAAAATCTCTTCGGCAACATGCATGAGGGACATGTTAGAACACCTTTACAAGTATAACAAGACAGTTCAGATAGCCCTGGAAGGGTTCGCAGGCACTATATCTGTCCAAGCCCCCCAGCATAAATTATTTAATTCTGAATTTAATATTCTACCCAGAGAAGTAAGAAGTCGGGTACCTCTTAAAGCCCTCACAGTTTTCACAGATGCTATCTGATGCAGGGGTGCATCAGCCTTTTCCATGCTAGGGGTGCCTAAAGAATTAAAAACTGACAACGACCCAGCGTATGCTTCTGGAGTGATCAGGCAATTCCTGCAGGAGCAGAGAGTGTTGCACAAAATGGGCATTCTGCGCTCTCCGACTGGCCAGCCTGTTGTTGAGCGGACTCATCAGATGCTCAAACGGATTCTTGAAGCCCAATGGGTAAGCAGTTCAGGCCTTGCACCACAGGGGAGAGTGTGCAAAGCCCTATTTGTAATCAATTTTTTAAACTGCTCTTTTGAAGATAAAAACCCCCCAGTTACTAAGCATTTGTCCCTCCATGGACATGGACCATTCAAACATAAGTAACAGCCAAAAGTCCTTGATTGGGATTCAGAAAGTGGGACAACAGAAGGGCCCCTAAAACTGGTCACCTGGGGTAGGGGATATGCCTGTGTCAACTCAGTGGAGGGCCTGAGGTACATCCCATGGAAGTCACTGAAGCCTTATACCCGAAACATCCAATCAGACCCCTGCGATGATATTGATACAGTTCAATTGTTCAGGGAAACATTCAGAAAAAGGTATCAGCCAGTCTGTTCTGAAGGGGATCCCCTCTCCCCTTTTAATCCCAGCCTATCCCCTGCTTTGTAGATGATTTCTGCCTTTCATAAAATGATCTTACCCAGAAGCCTAGTCCAAGAGCCATTTTAAACTCCAATATTCAAGTACTTACCTCATGCCTTTTGTTTTGTAATTCAGAGCAAAGAAATGTGGCCCAGCAATCTTGCCATCCTCATTTTCCTAGCAGTTGCCCTCATACAACCACCGTCCTCTGAAGCGTGGATCGTCCCTCAACCACAAAAAAACAGATCGGTAGCTTTAGCAGAGACCCTCAAGAGAGACCACACCTGTCTCTCCACAGCTACGACAGAAAATCTGTCAGCAGATCTGACAGCAACTTGTCTGGTAGGGATCCCTGCTGCACTTAACCTCCTGCCCACGAGTCTGAGGACCCTGTTGAACAAGGTCAATTTGAAGCCCCCGAATATCTGGGTGGAGACCTACCAGTCCACAGACTTCACTACAAAGGTAAAAATCCCATTACCAACCCCTTTCTGATTTGGAAACTATGGATCCAAGATCTCCCTACCCTACTAGCTGAACCACGAGAGTCTGAGATCTTAGGTTCATCGTGGGCAGAATTTTGTGTTCAGTTCATGCATGAACCCTATTATAAAAGTTCATACCAAGAGGTTAAGCAACACATGAAAGGATATCAGGTGACTAAATGATGTAATAATATTGCCCACATCACAACACCTCTACCATGGATGGTTACACCTGAGCCTCAGATAAAGGCAAATTCCTAATCTGTGGAGACTGTGTATGGGCAGATATCCCATCTCATCTGATCGGAGGGCCTTGCACCATTGGATTGTTGTCCCTGTTCATCCCCAGTAAGACTCAAACTATGGACTGGAACTCCAAAATTATGAATTTGACCTCCAAAGTTAAATGTGAAACCGACAGTATAAAACAATTAGATGAACACTGTGAGTCAGATATTTTCCACTGAGCCAAATCCAAAAGAGTGGCTGTCTCGGTATTTTTCCCCTGGGTAGCAGCTGCTAAAGCACTCAGGGAATTGGGACACTCCAATGCTGGGTGGTGAAACAGGCCAATTTAACATCAACAGCCATTAGCAACCTCCTTGCTGACAAGGAAATAACCAGACAAGCCACCCTTCAAAGTCAAGCAGCCATCAATTTTGTTATTGCTTCATAATCATGATTGTATGGAATTTGAGGGTCTCTGCTGTTTAAACCTTACCACAAAGAAGAGAGGCGTCCATGCTGCCCTTGATCAGATGCAAAATATGATCAGGTCAATAAAACAAGAAACAGAGGAGTGGTGGCAAAATGTCACCAAAGGATGGCAACTGTCAGGATGGGCCTCATCAATTTTATGTTCTGTATTATCCACCATTGCCATCACCCTTATAGTTTTGTTGTTGTTATTTGTAGTAAGAGCATGTTGTTTTAAACTTCTCATGTCATCACCTCCCCCTCTAGTAGCCCCCTCAAATGTGATCCTTGATATCCCCCTAAATGTCACCTGGGATTCAGGTCAGAGTGAAGAAGACAGTGAAGAAGAAAAATTTGAAAGAGAGAGCAACGACAAAGAAAACTCTGACCCAAAACCCTAAAAGCACTTCTTTTTATTTAAAGGAAATGGGGAGATGTTGCGGTGGGTGTTATGAGTTACAGTTTACTATTCACGTTCTCCTCTTCTGTAGTTTACAAGGTTTACTGACTATTTTGTGATAGTCTGTGAGCTTTAAAATGGCTTCCAGCCTACAAAGATGGCTCTCAGACCCTCACGTTTCTTGTCTCTTAACCCCCTGCCCCCTTCCAGCAATTTCTACTATTATTTGTCAATCATCCAGTCCCCTCCCTCGGGTATGTCAATCCCAAATCACCCCACCAACTCAGCCCCTCTCGTTGGGTACTTTTCACCACTCCTGTCCACACTCTTCCCCCCTGTTTCCATGGGCCCTGACCTAAACACCCCTCCCAGTTGTTTGTCTCCCATTATAAAAACTGTGTTCCCGCCTCAACCTAGGCTTCACTCAGGCTCCCAGAAAGGTGAGCCTTTCTGGTCTCTCTCAATAAACCAAGTTGACCTGAGGAATAAAGCCTGAGTAGAGTCATCCTTTCACCTTTTACCTCAATGCTTTGTCAGTGAGCTATCAAAGCTCTAACCAAACTAAATATTTTCCACCTTTCTGGACAGCCCAGGGCAAGACTCCCGGTCCCTGATTCCAAGGGCGACTGGTGGAGGTCACCAGTGTTCGGGTACGCGCTCGAGGCAAAGTCCATTGCACCTGACCCCCTTGGCATCTGACTGTCCAGAGCCTCTGGACTCAATTCAGGGACAGAGCTAGCCCAGTCCTCCGTGGAGTCCAGAAAGCTCTCTGTGACAGTTGGGCACTAGAACAGGTTCCTCAGGGCAGTGGTCACAGCACCAGCCTGAAAGAGTTCAGGAAGCATTTGGACAGTGCTCTCAGGCACATGGGGTGAGTCTTGGGGGCTCCTGAGCAGAGCAAGGAATAGGGCTCAATGATCTCAGCATATTACCAAATCTTAGCTTTTCACTTCCCCAAGAATTCAGATAAACATAACTTCTATATAACTGTTACCCAACTGCTTATGACAATGGAAAATTACCATTTTCCTGCTCTTGCAATAGGAAAACAAAATATTGCAGTACATTTATAATTTAAAAATTGTATTGAACTGCAGCACAGCAATCTCTGTGAGAACAGATTTTAAGTATGCTTCAACTTGCACCCAAAAAAAAAATTTGCAATGTATTCCAGGCAGTCTTGACAAAATTTAACAATTAAACGTTTTCAAAACATGTTTAGAACTCTACATAGTACTCAATTAGAAAGATAAAGAATATGGTATCAGAAAGAGATGTTACTTGCTTTCTGGTTTTAGTAGCATGTTCAATCTTAAAACTCACCTTTCTTCCACCAAGCTGACAGCTTGAGTAAGATCTAGTTTTGACACCCAGAGATGTTTCCAAAGAGACCACATGAGTTCTTTATTACCCTTAGAAACTGAAAAAAAGAAGAAAAAATACATTACGTGTATAATGCCTACAAAACATACTGAGGATATTCAAAAGACAATTGCCAAGAAAGCCTTATTCTAATGAGAATTCCCTGCAACTGACTCACTGTTCCATGAGTGACAAAAACATAGTTAATGGTTCTCTTGAATAAACAAAGTCTTAACCATACGTAATTTTCAAGTAAAACAAATAATTACAATTAATGCTTAAATAGTATGCAGTGCACTACATGGCAGCAGAAATTACATTATTCAGTAAAGGCTGCATTTTGCTATTTGACACAATTTATATTAAATACTAAGTGTGGAATACCTACCTCACCATTAAGTTTTACCACGTGCAGCTTTTTATTTCAAAATACACAGTAAAAGAGTCTTCTAAAACACATTCACCTAACACACAGTATGTAGAAGTTTCTGAAAAAAACCTCAAGTGAGAGCAAGAAAACAATGTTCTTTACAAACAGACTTCAGAAAGTTTGTGAAAACCAGATGTCACCCAAAATCTTTCCCACATTTTTACTTTCTACTACACATTAGTTGTAATTTTTCACTTGTGTCTTCTTATAATGTTATTACTGGGGGCACAAATATTAGTTATTTTACTACCTAAACCCATGTGTTTATTATATAAAAATGTCAGGAGAGAAAAATAAAATCCAGCAAAAGATGATGACCAGTAAGAAAGTATGTGTACATAAACCATAGTCCAGACTAGGATGAAACCAACTGAAACTGTCTAACATAAAATTGGGAATTGATAAGCCAAACCTATCATACTGGCAGCTATGCCTATTCAACAGGCAAAAGTAATTAAGAGAGCAGCGATGTCTATTAGTGTTTTGGAAATAGAGAATCATTCAGACTGGAAAAGACATTTTTGGTCAAGGTATCCAACCAGTAACTTAACATTGCTATATCCACCACTAAATCCCTACATGCCATATCTACATGGCTTTTAAATACCCCTAGGGATGGCAACCTCCCCCCTTCCCTGAGTAGCCTGTTCCAATAACTGACAAGAAATTCTTTCTAATGTCAAATCTAAATGTTAAAAACCAAATTGCCAAAAAGGTCTTGTAATTCAAGACCATTTTCAACTTATGCAAAATGCACTACATCAAAAAGAGTTCATCTTCCTTAAAAGCAGAAAAATTTCAACTGTCTTTCAGGAGTTGTACACACCTTTTAAAATGCTGACTGTGCTTCTTGAATTTCCAAACAAAAATCAAACCGATAACAAAAAACTTTGTGCAGAAAGAAATGAGGAACAAGATGTCTTTAAAACACTTGAAAAACCCACAATCCTTCTCTAATCAAATTGAGTTACTAGTGTAAGCACTTTTTTCAAAACCAAAAGTGATTCTGCTGCATGCAAGCAAACAGTAACTAACTGGATTATGGTGTACTACTTTCATTTTTAAAGAAAGGTAACAGAAAACCTGAACTGTACACCATACAATTAGTAACTCAAATGACTTTGCATCAGTATCCAAGCCTTTGTTCAGTAAAAGCGCTAAAGACAGCTTAACTTTCAGCTCAGAATTAAGCTAAAAGATAAATATAAGCTCCATATTAAATGGGTTACTAAGTAAATACAACCCCTTATTTCATGCTATCGCCTTACGCAGTATATTGAACTTACATGTATCAGTGGGAAAGTATAAAAAGTGTGCACTTGTTTCATGTCTTCAAAATAAAAGACGCTATCTCCCAAAAATGCCTTGCCCGGCCACCAGAAGAGCTACAATGTGTGTAGATTGTGAACCAGGCATTACCTACTGCTTCTTTTCAGGCAGAAACAGAATAAAAAATAAAAATGTTTTTCAGAATTGGAAGAACTGCTGCAGGCTTCCAAAAAGCACTAGGATCTACACAGAAGCTGGATTCAGAGTTAACATTTAAAAAAAAATCTTCTGTTTATGCTGACAAGTCAGGAGGGAAAGTAAACAGTCAAAACAAACACAAAAAATAAACCACAAAGCCAGACTATACCTCTCTAAACAACAGTAAAGAAAAAGTGATTTCTTTTTAATTATTTCAAAGGACATTAAATCAGTAGTCCCTCCAGTTGAATTGACACCACTTTTACAGAATCATCTAAGCTGGAAACAATCTCTGAGATCACCAAGTCCAACCTATGACAGAACATCACTGTGTCAGGTAGACCATGGCTTTGAATGCCACATCCAGTTCTCCCTTAAATACCTTCAGAGACAATGACTCCATGACCTCCTTGGGCAGCCTATTCCAATACCCAATTGTTGCAGCTTGAATATTTGCTAGTAAAGTCCAGGGTAAAAAAGCAACAAGGGCCTTTGTACAATATCCACATATGTTTCATTCAGCTGAACAGAGAGATATTCAGAGTTCCTGGGCACCCACATGTCCCAGGTCCAGCTCCTCCTCCTGCCCGGGCCAGGGGTGATCCTCATCTCCCTGCAGCACACAGATTAGGGGTCAATCAAAGAATAGGGAGGGAGTGGCCCAGGGACACAGGAACAGGAGCCAATGGGATCCCAACAACCTTTTGAGGGAAAATGTCTCTGTTCCCCCAACTCAGGGGATGCTTCACAGGGTCTCCACAACCAATCACCCTTTCTGTGAAGAAATTCTTCCTAATGTCCTGGCACAGCTTAAGACTGCATCCTCTTGTCCTGTCACTCTCTGCCTGTGAGAAGAGACCAACCTCCACCTGGCTGCACCCTCCTTTCAGGCAGTCATACAGAGAGATAAGGTCACCCCTCAGTCTCCTTTTCTCCAGGCTAAAATACCCTAGCCTCCTTAGACATTCCTCACAGGACTTGTGTTCTAGACCCTTCACCAGCCTTGCAGCCTTTCCGTATAAGGAAAGCTTTGAATCATAGTAACAGGAATAAACCACTGTATCTGATCCAATTTTAAAATAATTTTAATTCAAATTGCTCAACTGATCAGAAATTACATGGTAATAGTGTTTGAACATTTTTACATATTTAATACAGAATTCAGTGTGTATTTTATACTAAACTACCATAAATCAAGAAATTAGTGTAAAGGCCACAAAAGCATTACAGCAGAAAGAAGACCCAATAGAACAAATAGTATTCTACCTGAAAACACTCAGAAACCTTGAGTCAAGCAAACAGTCAAAAGTTTCTTTTGCTGACTGATGATCTCATGAGCTATGTTTAGCTAGTTTTGTTTGCCTGCTTAAAGTCTTGGATCTGCTTATAAACCTGCTTTCTGAACTTTCCCCTTTACTGTCCTGAATACAAAACCACAGAAGTAGCTGTTGGGTTTCTGCTTATTTTTTTATAACTTAGAAGAGCTGAGACCCTTGGGCTTCCATATGACTCGAAGAAGCACTATCAAACACCATGAGAGTCCCTACAAGCAGGAGTGTCTGCTTTTTGTCCTACCATGCAGATTTGTATTGTGTATTTCAGGTCCCAGCTAGGAAACAGTTTGAGGCATCCCAAGAATATAGAATAGTGCACAACTTTCAGACAAATACTTCTAAGCACAGCTTTCATTTGTTAAAAAAAGCCAAAAAAAAAAGGAAAATCAAAGCAATAGCCATTAAACTGTTTCTAATGAACAAATATTACTATATATATGTACAATAAGAGGGAAGTCTTCATATTCCTCCCATAAATTTTGCTCAGTATACAGCATGTACTGAGCCTCTGAAAACTGAATTTCTACTTAAACTTTGCAAAATCTCCCTCTGATAATATAAATACAATATATGTAGTTTCAAAAAACATTCCAAATGAGAACAAAAGCACTCAGGTACTCTAAAACCATCTCCTTTAACTAAATAAGCAGTTTGATTTAACCTGTAACTATTCCACAGTTTACTTTAAGTTGTCCAAAGAAGAGTAAAATCAGCCACAAATTAATACTCATGTCAGTGAAATTGCCACTCCTTACATAACTAAGTTCTGCAACACTTCTGTCTGTGCTAAAGGAACAGTAGATGAAACATTAAAAAACTCATCCTTACTCTAAAATAAAAAATCTCCTTTGCAATAAGGAATATTGAATGGGCACTAGACAAACTTCAAAGAAACAGCTACACAAAACAGGCTAAAAGGTGTCCATTAAACAATAAACAACTAACAACAACCATGACTTGAAAATACCAACCAAAGCCTTCACAAATCCTGTGGAAGTAAGCGAAAAGTCACTGGAATTTCCAAAATTGTGGAACAATGGTATTTCAATACATGTTATTTATTTTTGATGATGACAAACTGATATTTAAATTTACTACTGCAAATTATGAATGAGCACACAGAGAATTATAAAGCAATGCTGCAATTATATCAACAGATATTCTAAATTACATCATTACTTTCACTATGCATTCAACATGTACTTTTAACTACTCTAAATGCACACAAAACTAAGCAATGTTCTTCCTGCCTAAGTGTACTTCTGCCAAAAGAACAGCACAAATGCATCTTCAAATAATGTAACCAGTAGAGAAAAAAAACCCAACTAGGAAAAAAAACTTCATCCACAGTGAAAAATATGAGAATTTTTTTCACAAAAAGAAAGTTTACACAGAAATATACACAATTTTTCATTATGACAACAAAAAATTACCAAGAACTTAGTTAAAGAATGTTGAGATACCATATGTGATTTTCTTATCTTTAACATGCCAAACATTTTAATAGCTATTTCATTTAAATCTAAGTAATATGATTAATTAAGAATTTTGTATAATGGAATGAGTATTAGTTAGAAATTATTAAGGTTTAAGATGAAAAAGTTTAAACAGTCGTTTTAAGTTCCTGGCAGAATTCAGGGACTTGGTAAAGCTTTTCTCTGCATGGCCTTGGGAGCCAAACAATTTCTGTGGAAAAAAGACTGCTTACTTACACTGTCTAAAGCTGGCACAGAAAAACACTGCAGCTGTCAAGGCCTTGCATGTATCAATCTTTAGCTTAACCAAAAAACATTCAGCCTAGTCAAGTGCATGTTAACAGCTCAAGAGGTCAGCAAAACTGTACCTTGAACAGCTGAGATCTTATGTAAAGGCCAAATACAGATGTTATTTGAAAGCTAGCAAAAATTACTCACTACATATCTAATGTTAGATAAAGATGCTCACCCTGCAAACAAGTTTGCATGCAAGAACAAAGATACTCTGAAAAAAGAAAAGACCACATTGTGTACTCCCTGAAAATTTCCATTTGTACCTTCAGCCTACAGTGAATGCAACTGTACTTCATCACTGAAAAGACAAACAGAAATGCAGACTATCTTAGGTTTTGAAAGGGTTTTTTGATAAGTAAAATGGATTTTTTCTTCCTGATTTTTAAAAGCAGCTCAGAAACACTGACAAAAAAAAAGCCACTAACAAACATCATATGGCATAACTAGCTATACCATGAGTATTTGCTTACAGGTGAAACTATGAATTTATAAAACATCAGCAGAAATCAAAAAACAAAGAATACCTCTGACTTACAAGCAGGAAAAGACAAACACTTTTGCTTAAAACATTTTATGCTCCTTTTGAAAGGGAATTCCAAGCATAAATATTTCACTGGCGATTTGATACAAAAAGTACCTAAAACTGTATCAATATTGCAGTTATTTGTCTAATGGAGACTTAGAACCATAGACTCTTTTGGATATTTTTATACTGCTTTATTAAGGAGAATTAAGGAGATTTTTTTTAAAAGTAATGATACTAAATTTACTAAAGTAAAATTTTAAAATTAGCAATGAAACATGTATCAAAAGCATAAGCAGTATCTTTTTTTCTTTTTTATCTCCCAGAAACTATACGTTCATAATCGTTTGGGTATTAAATTTATAAGTGTAGTTTTTTGTTTAGATGTATTTCATTCAGATATACAACCGAGAACAAGGATAAACTGGAAAACTTCCCCTCTTTAACATAAATTAATACATCAAGCATCTCAGTTACCAAAAATTTGAAATCATTACTCTTTTTGATGTTTCGCTGTTATTTATTTCTAAGCATGTTAACTACTGTTAAGTGTTCCTATCATACCTTAAATCTTTACAGCATTACAAATTATTGTTCACTTATTATTTATCTTCTCAAATCTGGAAGAGAATACCCTCGAAGCAGAAAACCAAAACACAAACCCCAACCTCTTCACGATCAATCGAAACAGCCTCTTCCCCACCCCTGTCTCTCCAGTCATCACTACAAAAATACACAGACTTTTCACAGACTACAAAAGGACACAAACTTTAATCAGTCCATATCCCCAAGTGGGAAAATAAAACAGTTGGGAGGACAGAGGGAACTACTGGTTTACTTTATTTATTAATTACATACCGATAATTTTCTGTGTTATGAACTGAGTATTTCAAAACACATGATTGTCAGACTGGAAAAATTTGTATGGAAATAAAAATACTACAGGGCATGGGGCGTGAGGGGGAAATGCATTAAATAACCTGGCTGGCATAAGCACTGAAAAACCTGCAAGAAATTTTTTTCTGTGTATTGTTCTGGGCTCCCCTAACATCTAGGATACACTAGTATACTTCCAACGAAACAGCTGAAACCTTTTATCAAGCTGACATGTATACTTCACATGCAAGTGACAAGACTTGCTCCCTTCTTGATGCCTCACAAGACTTTCAAATGTACATTGCTGCATACTGTCAGTTCAGACTTTCTTGACCCTTCTGTGCCAGTGTTTCTTTGTGTTTTCCAGTCACATACTACATTCCTAAATAAGAGGTATTCTCTTTACAACAAAGTCTTGCTGAGTAGTCACAAAAAAATACTCATTCTTTATAGAATCCATCTGTGAGGTGTTGTGCTTCTCAACAACTAAAAAGTCACCAGATGACTGATACAGTACCTTAGAAGAAAATTTAGTACCTTACACACATCAAGCTCTTAAAATAATACTGTGTTACTTTCACAGTTCATAAGTTCAAAGAAGTCACTCAGACAGTATGCACCATTAACATCTAATTATTGAGTATAAATTTGTAAGAGGACTGTAGGTGACTAGACCAGACTTGACTGTTTTATTTAACAGACAAGATGTCATGAGCAAACAGGAGTATTTTCCCCCATCCCCTCAACTCATTCCTGTTGCCACATGAGATACAACCAACATGTAAATGTATTATAGTAAAAAAAAGTTTTGTGTATATTCCACGTATAATTTTCTATTCAAAGCAATTATTGTTATCTTGTCTTTGTTGGTAGTTCTTGCAACAAAGATACATTTGATTCAAAAAAGGGACAGTGTATTATACTCCTTTGCTTACACTTGTTTGTATACACCCACTCACACACACACTTCCTTAGAAACTGAATCCTTACTCATTACTCTGCTGAATGCAAACAGGCACCATGAAAATAATAGTGTTGTCACTGTTACAATGTTGATGCCCTAATAGCAGTCTAAACAAAAATACCGCCCAACTTATACTAGAAGATGCTGTCATTACACATGATTTAATCAGCATACTCTCAGATTAGATCTTCAGCATAACAAAAAGCAATGCACTTAACTGCATAATTTCATTATATATTCCTAATTGGCATAAATAACTGGCTTATTGTGGAATCAAATGGCAGGAAATACAAGGTACTTCCTGGTCATGGCATAGTCAAAAAAAACTAACATCACTGAAGGCAGATCAGTACCATCACAGGAGGAAGGGACAAAAATAAACATCAATTCACTGGTACACAGAACTTATTAGATAGACATAGACCTATTACACACAATGCTACCCTCACTGAATAGCAAAAAATGAATTAGTTTCCTCAGTGAGCACACAGGATGCTGTGTTTGCCTTCATTCACTAAAACAGCCTTCTACCAGCAGTTGCTTTTTTCTGAGTACTCAGTATTGGAGATACAGCACTTGATGAATGTAGGAAAGCTTTTCAAAAACAAGAAAATGTGAGAAATCAAAAGCTTTCTTTTCATCCCTTTCTAGATCAAGGCTAGGATAAGTGATCTGCCAGCTTTCATTTCAAGCTAAAGCTTTCTAAACAACTTCAATAAAAATGAACCACAGTCATAGAAGTAATTTAGATGGAAGATGCACAGAATTGGATAGGACATGAATTCCTAAACTGTGTTCTAGAAGCACTGCAATTCTGATAGTTACTGTAACAATTCCATCACTTCTTTAAGAGCACAGGATAATTTAAAAGCTTCACCACAGTCCTCAGAGTTAGTTTTATTTAAATGTAATTAATATAATCATAATGCAAGACTGATTTTTAATCAATTCAAGAATACAGGAATGCATAAATAATTTTATTTCACAGACAATATAACCATATGCATGCATTTGGGTATATTCCCTCTGTATTATCATAACTAACCAAGCACAATTTGGGTCCATTATTTCAACTGAAATGATATTGTAGTATTTTCCAAATCCTGTAAAATTGTGGACAAATAAAATACTTGCATACCTTTTAAGCTGTGAGCTAAACTTCAAATAGCTAAAACAGTCCATTCTCATTAACAGCAAAGGAAAAGACTATCTAAAGTTACTTTTCAAGAACAGCACACCTCCTTCCCAGATCACAATAATTAGATGGGAAAACTAGACCAGCTACACTCATTCGCCTCCATGTTGAGTCTCTAACAACATGGTAAACATAGAAATCAAAGTGTATTCTAGAGGCCTCCTCAGTGCACTTAGAAAAATTACAAGAGCCTAAATCTCTGCACATAAAATGCAACTTCATTTATTGACAAAAGCAGTGGTTTGTTGTTCCCATAACAGGTGTCTTTTGCACGCATGTCTATCTTACAGCAGTCAGACAAAGTCCCCAGTGATTGAAGGAAAGGGAATTTCATGTCTTTTTTTAAAAAGGGGAAAAATTATCATGAGAACCACCAGTCTGCAAGCATTACCATGGTGCCCAGTAAAATCATGGAACAAGTACCCTGGGAAGATGTGTCGTAGGTTACAATGTAAGATGTAACCAAAAGTATGTATTTTAACCTCATAAACTGTTAAAACAAGTGTGGCAGTGCTCCTTATCTCCTCCATGACTCCTTCCCGATTAACTCCCTCCAGGAGGCTATCTCTGCTAATGGGGCATCAAGTCTCATTGCATGACTCAAAAATTCACCTCACTGTAAGATGCTCTGCCCAGGGGGCAGAAACACACATTCCTACCTGGATATAATCTGAGGATTGGAATACTACGAGCAGCCCTACCTACTGCATTCCCAGAGGAAAGGAGCTCTTCACTGGCCCTTCAAAGAAAGACCAGACCCTTTTACAGGATCATCACTTCAACAGAATCATATCCACCATTTAATGAGACTGCTACCACCACCCTGACCAACAGGGTGTCAGCCTGGATCCTGACGCTGCCACTATTTCTGTAAGATTACCCTTATTTTAATTTTCCTGTTAAATTGTAGTTCTGACTTGGAATCTCTCATTAGTTTGCTTTCAAACCAGTACATGGTGCTAAGCCGCATGGATGACAAGAAGGTACTTAGATACAGGCAATATAATTCACCAAGGGCAAACCAAGCCTGATAATCCAATGGTCCTATAAATTGAGTGATTACATCTGTGGGTAAATAAATGCAGAGCTATGGATGTCACCTACCTACACTTCCGTAAAGCTTTTAATACAGTTGCCTACAACTTTCTCACTATTTCATCGGAGAGCTAATGAGTTTGATGGATGGACTACTAGATAATGTAGTGCTTTAGATCTGGCAATTTGAATTTTCCAGCCAAAGCACCAAATAATGTGGTGGGTTTAGAGCTAGCTAAACTCACTAGTGCACTGACTCATTTCTTGCTATGAAATGTGACTGTAGAAGGGAAGAACAGGCTCAAACTTTAATACTATGAAGAAAGCTTTAGTAACAAAACTAAAATTAAAAAAAGGAAAAACCAGAATGAAACTTCCAGAACACTTTCCCTCCCCTGCCTATCTTCTTTCCTTTCCCATGTGACAACATAAAACAAAACCTGGGATTTTAAATCAGTTATCACTTCTAAAATAGCCTTTCCTCAGTTCTCATAGGGCAAGGAGTTTCCTTTTGCAACACTATGGAAAAATCTCCACAAGAACAGTCTCCTTGTGCCTTTGCATCTTCACAAAAATCAACTGCCCCGTTTAGAAAAACTTCTGCTATTGTGAAATTCCTCCCATTTTCACAACTGAGTGAATGGGCCATGTCAGCTTACAGGGTGCCATTTTTTAGGGACGAGCTGTTCAAAGAAAAGGCTCTCTTCATTGATTTCTGCAATCATCTTCATCTCTGAGAAGAGAGGTCTTTTCCTTTTCTCCCTGAGACACAGAGTCCTCTTCACTCTCATCTCTGTCTCTCTGCTCAAGCTCCACAGAATGTCACTGCTTCTTCAATATCTGCTGTCTCTGCTCAGGTCCACATTTGAACACTCCATCATCCCCCCATACTTGTTTTCTTGCATGAATTAAAGGAAATGCTGTAGTTATTATAGTCCATCTCCATGGTATTACCAAAAGAACTTTCAGTCCCAATACTAGGGCATCTCCCCATTTTCCTTCTATCTGAATCTTCAACTTTCTTTCACTAACCCTGGTGTCTTCATGTTGTCACTCTGTGCTTTCTCTCACCCAAGAGAAGAATTGTGCTCTGCAGGTCTCATCTGTGCACTGACAGGGTTAACATTTCACAGGCTGGCATGGGTTTGTGGGTACACTGATAAATTGCAGCTGTGCTGGGTTCCCCTCTCTCCCTCTCTCTGCCCCAAGCCCACTGAGGGGGGCCGTGGCGGGGGGGCCCTGGCCCAGCCCACAGCCTGGGATACCCCAGCTTGGCACGGGCCAGGGAGGGCCACAGTCAGGGCCTGGTGTTAACGAGATCTCAGCAGCTGCGACCTGGTCCAGCTAGACTGGAGGGGCCTCCCTGGCCTCCCATCCACGCCCCGGAGCCACTGGGGTCCGGCCCAGCCCAGCCCGCAGCCCATGCCAAGCCAGGCCAGCCTCCCACTGAGCTCTCGATGCCTTCTGAAGCTGGAAGCCAAAAGGGACTTTTGGAGCTTCCCGGGTTTTAAAATGTGATGTTCACGGAGGTGGACCCAGCTTCTCAATGGTTTCAAAGCTGTCAGTTCTCAGAACTAGACAGCCATTGGGCTTTTCTTGACACAGAAAAGCTCCTAGCTCCAAGGAGCCTGCCTCAGGAAAACCATTTGTGTGAATGATTTTCTTCCTTCTTCCCAAATATCAACCAATATACAACCAACACAGATAAATAAGGAATGGGCGTTATGTCACTGTCCAGAGAGTTACAGTCAACAGATCTATGTCCACATGGAAAACAATCATAAGTGGTGTTCCTCCAGGGTTTACACTGAAACCAGTACTGTTTAGTACCTTCCTAATTACATCTGCATGACATAAACAGTATAAAGGTGAGCACTGTGATTTCTACACCAGTAAGAAGGGATGCTGTCCAGAGGGAACAACACTGACAGGCTTGAAAATATCAAAGTTAAGGCAAAAAGTGAGGTCTTGCACCTGGGCTGGGCAAAGCCCATTATCAATATAGACTGTGGGATGAATTGATTGAGAGGAGTACTGTGGAAAAGGACTTCCATGAACTGCTGGACAAAATGCTGAATATGTGCCAGCAGCATGCACTTGCACGCCAGAAACCCAACTGTATCCTGAGCTCACCAGGTCACAGGAGACAATTCTCTGTGTGCTGTTTTGAGACCCTACCTGCAGTACTGTGTCAATCTCTGTGGACCCCAGCACCAGAAAGACATGGTCACATCAGCACAGATCCATAGTAGGGCCACAAAACTGATCAGAGGCATGGAACACCTTTCCTGTGAAAACAGGATGAAAGAGTTGGGTTTGTGCTGCCAGGAAAATGCATACAAGGCTCCTGATTGCAGCCTTTCAATACCCAGAGAGTGCTTGTAAGAAAGACAGACTTTACCAATGCCACAAATAATAGGAGAAGGTCCAACAGTTTTAAACTGTACCCTCTTCAATTTAAAAATATTTAAATTTGGATTGAATATAGATTCAGATCGAATGTAAGTAAAGTGTGGACAACAAGGTGGTGTGGCAACGGGAGAAGATGGTAGATCCCCCACGACTGAAGTGTACCCATCAAAGACATGATGGGTAGGGTTTTAAGCAACATGACCTACTGAAAGGCATTCCTGGCCAGGGAGGTCCCTCCAACCCAAGCTATTCTATGACTCTGTAATCTCTACACTAAATTCTAAATTCCCATGACATGATGGGCCAATAATCTGAATTATTCAAAGACATACCGTGAATAGGGAACTACTTTATGAAGCACAAAAATAATTTTATTTTTAAATATCACTTTTAGTTCATCTTCAGTTTTACTTCTATATTCTAAATCGGTATTTTTCAAAAGGAGTATCAGGTATGAAAAATGTGGCTACACTCAACTAAAGTTTGTTAGAAGTAAAAAAAGGTAAAAGAAAAACTGAGGTACTCAATAACACTACTTCTACATCTAATACAAAAAGAATAAGGCCTTTATTAAAAACACCTGTACTAATCAGACTCATGTGATTTACACTCCTTATGGCAAAATATAAGAGTATAAAATAACAAAAAACCATCCAAAGCACAAAACAGCTGGCATCCCTTGGCACCAATAAATATGTGGTCTTGGCTTAATCACTAATAAAAGAAATTAGCATTTAATGAATGGAAGCACTAAGCACTTTGCTCCATTTCAAAAGAACAGTATAGATATCAACTGTTTATCTAGAAGAAATACTGACACACTCAAATTCTCATATTGGTAGTTGACAAAAATTTCAATTTTTGTCACAAACCTGAATGGTTAAGAACAAAGTTGACCTAAAAATACATCACCATGGAAGAAATACATTCTAGTGTTCTGGTTCTTTGAGGTTTTTTCATTTATTGTTACTTTCAATTCTCAGATATTGATTTAAAAACATTTCTAATATGTATAATCAACATGCATCTGCAATATCTAGTCACCTATTATGAATCAACACAATATCTTGGTGTGTTGGTTAATGTATTTTTCATGTTTACTAGTAAATAAAAGAAGGAGGTTGTTAAAACTATGTATAAATCTATAGTTTCATGGCCACATTATTTTCAGTGGGTGTGCTGGATATTAAATTGGTCGAGAATGAATAAATGCACCCATTTTTACAGCTAATGAAATATTTTCTTGTTATCGGTGCTAATGATGGCATAGAGAACATTTTACAACCCTCCCTGACACAGAAAGTGATCAAAACTAGACAGTTCCACTGCGCACAAAGAACTGTCCTTTTTCTTCAAGCACACCATAAAACAGAACATAAAGACCAAAATGGATCTACGCATAGCTTTTCATAATAAGCAGGAAACATAGCTTGAAACAATGCAAGAAGCAATAGAAATCCCTGCCACTTCACTTCCCACTAAGTAGCAGCCACCTTTCTTGATCCTCTTTTACCAAAAAATGCCTAGAGACATACATAGTCTTGCAAGATTTCTTTCCAATCCCTGGTAATAAAGAGAAGCAAAAGCAGGAGCAACTACTGGAAGATCTCTTTATTCATGTAATATATTTATTTAGCACTGTCTGACAAAAGTATTGAAATGCTACTGGTGAATCTACTACAGCAGAACCTTTAACATATTACTGATAAGCTTCTAGCTTTTTGTCTAACAGTGAACTCTATTTTTTAGTGGAAAAACTGCATCTGTAAATTGAAAAACATACACAGTATGGTTTCTTTGAACAGTACGGTCTGGAGACTGCTGCCAATTGGCAGACTGTACTTTTTGGGCTGTGAAGAGTACCATGCAATCGTGTACTCAACTCCTAACCCAGAAAAGGATTAGGCATTATAACTATCACTGACAGAAAAGGCATATGAGCTACAGAAGATAACACTAACAAGATCTCCCTAAAAATAAGACGCGTACTTTTATGCAGGAAAAAAAAAAAAAAAAAAAAAAAAGAGTAGTTCAGTTTGGTAGAGCCACAAAGAAAATAAAGTCCTTAGTAAGGAAAACACAGTATCATTTTAGCAGACAGACATGCCATATTACCTTTGAATCAAAAAGCTGCAATGAGTAAAATGAAGACCAATGGTGTCTTGGCTTTTTTGAAACTAATAATGGGTAAATTGTTAAGACACTTGTTTGAATTCAAGTATTTTCGGTAACAGGGAGTTCCTAGGCTGGTAAAGATAAAATTAAGCAAAACAAATCAAACTTGTCTTGTGAGTATCACCAACAGCATAAGTAAAAACAGAAGATAATGTGCTTGCTTCTTCCAACTTTCTGTATTACCATCAATATACAACATTCTGTTTGACATGGAAAATCCAGTCTGGAATCACTGTCTTGTTGAAAGCAAGGATTTGATGTAGTTTCCCATCACAGACTAACTGAAAGAACTACTCCTATCTTTTCAGTTACAGAATAGAGGGGCATGACAGGGTCTATCCTACAACCTTGAGAGCCAGGGCATCAATCATCAATTTGGCAATGCACATTATTTTACACCAAATGAACTATCTTTCACACAAGAGGCTTCCCTACAGGACACCAAGGAATATGCTATGAATCTCTATAGACCAAACAGGGGTTTGAAGAAATACACAAAACTAAAGAGGAAGCACAGAGCTAAAGAACCTAATCTTGGCTCAGAAGCTCCACCCACAGAATGAGCTTCCAGAGATACCCAAAACAATAAAGATCAAAACAAGCACATGGAAAAAACAGAAACAAACCAGACTAATTTCCTATACCAGGAGCCACTATGTTTTTCAAAAATAGCATATCCATCTTCTCCATCCACAAAAAATACACAACCACAAGGAAAAACAAGATGGAGGTAAAATCATCTTTTAAACATCAAGGAAAAACAAAAACTCCTGAGAATAATAACGTAGGTACTGAAGATCTTGATATTTTGAGGTGGTAGGCAACAGCATAAAACCCTGAAATAGATTGCTACAGTTAACACAAGTAATAGAGACAAGATGTGACATGACTTACTATTTGACCTTTGTCTTTCCACCTTCCAACAGCGTCGAGCCCATCACAGAAATGTAACAAGGTGCCAAAGTAAACAAGAAATTTAAAAACAAAAAACAATTTTCTATTTTCAGTTGTTTTCAGGAACCATAACTTCATTTCTCAAGTAATTCTCAAATGAAATAACAAGAGAGACTGAAATTAAAAATAATTATGAAACATCTTATTACAGACACAACCATGATTTTCCCAAAACAGCATACTATAGAGGTACACCTCCTTAGCTTTTATACAAGGCTTTTCAGTAGACAATCTAGGCGCTTTTAACTATTTTCTTAATTTGGCTGTCTCATTTTTTCAAATTCCACAACAGCATTTATTATATGTCAACATCAGTTTTCACAGAGTAACTGCAACAAAACTGTGCTCTTCACTAAACTTCAAGATCTTCCTTATTACGATCAATGCTCCTACAAGGTTTGAGTAGTATTAAAGGAAATATCAATACCAACCTAAATGAAGAAGTCAAGACTTAGTAACAGAACCTGAGCTTTAGAAAATAATGGAAAAAGGAACACACACCAAAAAAAAGTAGCATTAAAAATACTATATATGACTCTTGTAGGCATCTCTTCTCTGTGGGAATTGTTACCATAAAAGAACAGAATAAATGTGAAGAACCTTCTTTTGAACATAAAGGCCACCATCTTCAATGACTAAGAGTCAGGTTCTCCAGAATTCTGTCACAGAAAAGAAACAACATCCAGAAGTAGATGCCTGGAATATTTGAGGTTGGAGCAAAGCTAGCATGCCCAATACTTCCACTGAGACTCAGGAGCTTCACTAGCCAAAGAAGGCTACCATGTATTTAGCCAACAGATTCCCTATCAACGTCTCTGCCAGTTCCCAGAAAATATTTAATTTTTGAAGTGCAGTTTATATGACATTGAATGTAACAGTCCAAGAAGGTGGGTAGAACAGAAACAAACATGCCATAATATAGATGCTAAATCACTTTTAATACCTAACACCTGTTTGGTTTAGAAACAAATAATACTTTAGCCTCAAACATTTGATAAATGTCTTTTTTCTTTGGGGAAAAAATACCCAAAAGGCTAATACCTCAAGAGATACTTAAGATTCATTTTAGTTCTGATACACCTTTAAACTATTAAACTAGATTTCAGCTGGGAAGGTTTTTTGGAAATGCAGTTTATGAGCCTGTGAAGGCAAAGGCAAAGGGACTTGGGCAATTTTATCCAGATGTTGGATGAAAAGTAATCACCCTCTCACATCTTTTATAAAGATACTTACATAACTTTTCTATCCAGAATGCCTGCTGAGGCAGTCTATGAAAAAGATAACCCTACCAAAAGCATAGTATAGAAGACAAAGAAAATCTTAACAGAAACTGAAACACATTTCACTGTGATACACCTCCACAGGTTGTCCGACTGAGTGGCAGTCTCCAGGAATGGAAACACTCAAAACTTCACTAGGCATTGTCTTAGGTAATCTGTTCTAGGGTGGGATGCAATAGATGCTCTCAAGACTACCCTTCCAACCTAAATGGTTTCACAATTCTGATTAACAAGACCTACAAATATTAGGAGACAGCACAGAAACAAAAGAAGTTCTTAGATCTAAAGGAAATTAAGTAAACCACAGCAGATGAAATTAAATGAAATGAAATGAAGCTAAAGAAATAAGCTGGTCAGCAACAACTTTGTAGTTTGGCTGTGAAGATGCTAGAAAAACACAACATTAACATTACCCATACATATTTATGCTTTCAAATGGCTTGCCTTTGCACAAAGCTTTCATATGAAATACGACCTTAAAATGGATTAATCATCTACAAGTAATTTCATCAGTTGATTTCAAAGCACTTCAAGAATCTTACTAAAGTCCATTCAGTAAATTAGGCCATTTTACTTCCCATTCAGTAAATTAGGCCATTTTACTTCCCATTCAAATTAAGAATATCTTCACAAAACTTTCTTTACAAAGTTAATCATGTTAGATAAATGCTATATTGAAAAAGCTGACTAATTGACAAGGCTATCACCTCTTTAACTTACTAAAACTTTGGCTTCCCCCTTCTTTATGTAACACACAGATGCATAAACCTGTCAAATTATAAAATGGTAAAGCATGTAGATGTCTACACGGCAGTACTTTCAGAGAATCTCTGCTTAGAGATTGCTGCTTCACTTTCTTTTTTATTTTACTTATAATCTGGAATAAATCCTGAACACATGCATTCACTATCATTAGAAGAACAGTATGTGTTGGAATCTACCTAGAGCTGGAGAGATTCCTGCAGGACATTTACTGGGTTCTGTTTTCAAAAACAGTATCTTCCTGTTCTTTTTTTGTCTGCTTTCTTCACAGAAAGCTACTTGATCTGATAAAAGACACAGGTCTAAGAATGGCAAGATAATATGCAAGAAACTTAAATACATTTGTTTCTGTTTGCTGACTCCAACACCTGGGAGTTTGTTCATCAAGGAACAAGTAGAAATACACATGTAATTGAAATTAATCTGAATGGGAAATCAAATGTGTAACTACAATTTGTACACATCAAGTTACCAAAGTGATCAGAAACTCTTTATTTGTATTGTTTCTTCAAAGGTTCTAGTATGTATAATGCTCTTCAATAATACTACCTGCTATAAGGTTTTAGTAATACATAGTTTATGTTCCACTAGCAAACGAGCAGGGCTTCCTTCTGCCTCCACCAAATCTTCTAACAGCACACATCTGCATACTAGGAATGGTAAACTGCATCTTTATTAGAGAGTTTCCTTAACTTCTCTCACAACACACTGAAGATAACCCCAAAGCATTTAGCATTGTCCAGCATTTCCAAACAGGATTTTCACTGACAGCTCCTTCTCCCCACTGATCCCCTATGCAATATACTTTCACAAGAAGTCTTGATTCTACCCACGGCAGGAATCCAACATCATCATGTCACCAACAGCAATGCTGCTTGAAGCAGGGAACCTCTACTAACTTTCAGATTGATGCTTTCTTCTGATGGTTTCATCAGCTCAGGCCTTCATGGCTTTATCCAGACCACATCCCATGTGAAAGAAAATACAGTTTTGGCTACCTGCACCTCTCTGCAATATATTTTTGGTGTAAACCACGTGTTTGGAAGACAACTTTCGCTGACTTCTAGAACAAGACCTCACATTACCAACGTTTTTAATAAATACACCTAACTATCAGCGATGAACGACCAACTGGAAAAATTATGGAAATGTACCTATGAAAGGAGGCCAAAGGGCAAGACACAGAGGGAGAAACTTTTGAAAGTACATCCATAATTACTCATTAAGCCCTCCCTTCCCAGAAATACCTGGGTATATTTAATCCTGATGCAAGACTAGGGGAGAGATGAAATTATCTCCAAAGAATCCTTCAAGACTTAAAATTCTTTAAAACCCCTCTGCATGTTCATTGTTCCCCGACGCTTCCCCATGGCAGTACCTCGGAACTTTTGCCATTGCAATTCAAGAGAGCCGTGGCTTCTCGAAGGGTGAACGAAACAGCTCCAGGACAGGTGGTTTCATCCAGGACAAGTGCCCAAGACCGATTTAATTCACGTCCCGGAGGTGCCGGCCGCCCGGAGCCCTGCTGCTCCTCCTCCTTTCCCTCCGGGAGCGGGACGCGAACCCGGGGTCCCAAATGGGAGCGCCCGCCCGGCCTTGGGCCGGCCGCCGCCCCGCGCTCAGGTACCTGGCAGCGGCTCAGCCGCTCCGCCAGGCCCCGAAGCTCCTCCTCCAGCTCTGCCACCCGATGCGTCGCCGCCTCCGAGCCCCTCGAAGCCATCGCTGAAAGTCTCTCGCCGCTTCTACCGCGGGGACAGCGAGGTGAAAAGGAGGGTCCGCGCCTGGCGGAGCGGGCCCAGGTAGCCTCCGCCCGCCCGAGCCCGGGGGAAAGGGGAGAGAATCGACGCCGTGAACCACACAAATGAAAACTTTCCGCCGCACTCACGGCGCGGGCGAGCGCCGGAAACCGCAGGGAAGAAAGAGGACGCAGTGCAATGACGTCACAGCGCCTCCGCTGCCCCGCCGAGGAGAAGGGACGAGGGCACGTTTGAATCGGCCCGCCCGAGCCGCGAGGCCGCGCATGCGCCGTGCGGGAGCCGGAGCGCTCAGGGTGTCGGCGGGAGGTGAAGGGCTACAGGGGGTGGCACGCTGGGCCCGGGGCGGCTGCCGGCCTGAGCTTCAGGGGCCGGGAGCACCCGTAGCGGGAGCACCCATAGCAGGAGCACCTGCTGTCCAGCCAAGGTGCTGAGCCAGGAATTCTGGAAATGCTTGGGCGTCCAGCGGATCCCTGCCCTTCCTCAGCCGTAGGAGCACATGTATCTCGCCGCTGTTTAGATCCTATATGTTTACATGTGAACCGTACAGGTCACAGAATGGGTCATGCCACAGTAGACAATCGGGCCCAACCTCCCTGCTCAAGTAGGGTCATCACAGAGCACATGGCACAGATCGCTCTTGAATAACCCCAGTGAGCGAGACTTCCACAACCTTAAAGGACAATTGTGCCAGTGCTCGGTCGCTGCGCAGTAAAGAAGTTTCTCCTCATGACCAGGTGCATCAGTTTTTGCACATTGCCTCTTGTGCTGTTCCTTGGCACCATCGACTAGTGCCTAGATTCATCTGCTGACACTCTCCTGGCAGAACACTTCTACACATTGATGGGGCAATGAGATGTATCTGGGTGTTCTGCAAGGCGCTGAAGCTCCAACATACCTGGGTCAGATGTCTCATGCCTTCTCCTCTTTGTTTGTTTCTTTTTTCTCTGAATTAAGTAATAACAATTGCAAGACAAGAGTCAGAGACTTGGGTTTAGATTAGGTTTTGATAGCGTTTTGGGATACATAAGCACACTTGTTTCTCAGACAGGAAGTTTTTCAGATTTATCACTTACAGAGTTGGATTTCAGAGCCTACAAATGAGAGCAAAGGAGAACTTCAAAGATCTAATCCTTACAAGTATGTGAAATATTTCACCTGGTGCTACTATGTAAATGTACTCTATTTAAGATCCAGATACACAGAGTACCTGGTTTTGTACTGAAGGGTTAAACAGCACTGCCAAAGCAAATCGTTGTGAAGCCTACACGGGAAGCAAAATACTCAAAAAACTTAGACTTTCCCCCAAACAAATGGAAAAATAAGTTGAAACATGGTCAGAATATATTTTAGCCTGGAAATTGCATTTCACCAGTGTCAGTATCTTACTACAGAAATAGTGTACCTGTTTTTATAGAGGAGTATATTTTCTTTTCCTCATCATTGTAACTTTTCTATGGTTTCTGGAAAAGTTGCCCTGGCTGTACTGCTGTTAAAAGAAATAACATACTTTGTGCGTGTGTGTGTGTGTGTGCAGAGACGCAAGAAGGTTTCACACCATGTGAAGTAGGACACATTAAAATGTCCAATCCTTCCACCTGTGGCCCTAGCAGAAAGATTCCTGCATCCTTAGTGATAGCTGTGCCTGGCAAGTTGATTTTTTTCATCACACTGATGTCCAGAAGACTTTCTCAGAAGAAGAGAGTGGCTACAGTACTCAGTATCATCCTTTTTTACATAATTTTTCAATTGCAATTTTTACTATTACTGCAAGTATTATTTGCACAATTATGATTGTAAACATAAAGGTGGAAGACTGCATTTGAGTCTTCTCTGTCCAGTTATATGGAGATTTAGGGATTCGACAATTATTCGATCAATACCACATCTCTGCTTGGAACATCCTGTATAATTTTTATAGTTCATCACTCCTTGTGTATTGTATCATCTCATATTTGTGATCTTGCACTTCCTCTAATTTATCTTTGTGTGTTATTAAATGTTCATAGGACCATAAAAACCATCTTGTCAATTCTAACATGTTTACATTTTAAACTTTTTCTATGCTTATAGGATCTCCTAGTTCTCTTCTACCATAAATTATCCAGACACTATGATTCTATTGTAACTTTCACTTCTTCCACATCCCTTTCTTTTAATAACCATCTTTTTTGCTTTTCATCTGTTTCCTAATATTTTTATCATTGTCTCCTTGACCGTTTGTTCCCTATTACACTGGGCAACCAGAAGCTAACCATACTTAAAAAACAATGTGCTTAGGTTAACTGCTGAACAATTACAATGACTAAACAGGATTTAAAAACATTTTCCAAGTACAAGGTCATTCAAAGTTGAGCTGAGAAGATTCAGTTATTACAGGGGCTAGGCTCTAAGCTTTACAGAACACAAAACAAAAGACTGCAATTGCCTAGAACTTTCTAACCTTAAAAGAGAAAATTGTGTATTTGCTATTTGTGTAGACACAATATGTTACACAACAAACACAAAAGTAACACTTCCCCATAACAAGATACTTGTTTTAAAGACATAACATTTTTTATGTTGTTTAACGAACATCACGTTTATTTTCCTGCTATTTCATATGCTTATTCGCTATAATAAAGTTTCTAGCTATTAACCCAAACAGTATTCATGATCATTCTTGGATTATTTGAGAAAATTTAAAATGTGGAGTTGGTAAGTTTTGGTGAATTAGGAGACATTGGCTTGTATCAGAGTATTTTGTACATTATATTTCTCCCAAGTCTTCATATTTTGGGACCCCTGCATTTATAGTTACCAAATCCATGAGACAGTTAGGCTAAATTCTTCCAAAACTGTTTTTCCTTTGGATTTCACTTGTCTAAAAAGAAACAACATCTATTAGAAATACATTTGAACAATTGAAACCTATTTGTTATGGCTTTTACTCACAGTTCCTGTGAATGTTAGACAAATGGAAGTGCTCCCCAAGTTGCTTTGATGACAGAAGCAAAAAATATTTTTTGTTCGGATTTTTTTTTTGCCCTTGGGAAAATCTACATATTTCTTTGAAACAAGCTCTTACATTATTTCACATTATTTCTTTTTTTTCTGATTGTATATTTATTTTCTGTATCTTAATGTGGAATAAAAAGTTACTCCATCCATTGTGGCAATCCCCAATACTCTATTATTAGAAGTAAAGATATGTAAGCACATAATAAAGTATTTTCGTTTTCCTTTAAACAAATATGTCCTTAATAGTCTGCTTTTAATTAAAAGTTAAAATATTATACTAATGAATTTGCATTTCTCCTTGTACTTGTATGTTGACTGTTCATGTTGATCGTTAGTGGTTTGCTAGGAAACAGCATCATCAAACAGGTACTTTCTGAAGGAGGTTTGTCACCTCCTTGAACAAAACAAATCAAAATTACTGAAATTATTTCTAGCTGGTTTTGGCAATGTCCTCAATATTTTAGTAATTTGTATGTTTCTCAAGAACATATTAGAATCCTACAAATATGTTCAATCTTGTTTAGACAATGAATTCAAAACATACTTGCTTCCAGTAAAAGTTACTGGAGGTTTTGTGATGGAGGTTTGAGTTTGTATTGGTTTGGTGTTTTTTTTCTTGTGCATACATTCAGGGCTGCAGGGGACATCCTTTCCACTTCTGTGACAGCTGTATATAATATGATTACGGTCATAGGAAGAATGAGGATACAAAAGTGGAAAGGTCTGTGAGGAGAGTAGTATCTGATATTGGATCACCTACCATAACAAAGAGAATAGATATTTAGTTGTAAAAACAAAAAAAGTGAAAAACATATTTGACCAAATTTGCACTTCTTGTTTCCAACTGCTTGTAATAAAAGATACTACTTTAGACCTCATTACTACCATTATAACATATTCATATTGAATTAGCTGGTTTTGAAAAAGCAGAGCTGGAAAAGGTCAGCATGGTAGCCTAGATCCACTGATGTACAGGCCTGGAGTTCTACCACTAGCACAATTCACTTTTCACTTAGTAAAAAGAAAGTGCTATCTTATTCTCGTAAGTGGAAAGTAAGATGGCAGAGGTCTGATTTGTGCCTGAAAAGACAAGAGGCAGAACCAAGTAGGCTCTAAAATATGTTAATTTCGTTGCTTTAGTTTACTGCATACATTTCTATTGCGCGCTATGCCTTGCTTATAGGCTGGGTAAACATCAATCAAGAGGTTACATTCTCCAGAAGGGCTACATCATGATGCCAGAGGAGTCTGTAGCATGGCCCTGTTCCACTTACCTTTGCCGTGGAAAAAGCTTTGGTTTTTCATTGTCTTTTAAATGATGTCACAGACCTTGGCACTATACACTTCAGGGCAATGAAAAATACAAGCCACTAATACAAAGTAGAGCATGTCAGCTGAACAAAGCACACAGGGAGAAGGTGATTAACAGTATCCTGGATGAGGTCTTCCCCACCCCACAGCACCTGCCAGCAAGGGGAAGCTGAGAGGGAGGGGCAGACAGCTGAAGGTCATTAAGAAGGGAAAGCAGATTCCAGGGTGACTGTCCTGGCAGAGGCATACGGGATTTGTGTTGTAGTAAACTGAAGAGATGGGTTTAACTGAGTGCTGGGAGTTAGTTCTTTCATTGTTAATTTGTTTCTAAGCAAACTTGAACCCCAGAAAGAGAGTTGAGCTTTGACCTTGCATGTGTTGTGTAGTCTGTATCATAGACTAACTGGGAGAGTCACCTGGTTATGGAAGGGTTGCATGGAAAATGAAGAGCTGAGTTTCATCACCCTGAGAAAGGGTGTGAAGAGTACGTGGCCACCCAGGCTCAGCAAGTAAGCCATGATACCCTTGTTAACCCAAGGAGTGGTTGCTGACAGGGGCAACGTGATCCATGACCACCCAAACATTTCAGACTATGCAGGAGATGTGGATGAGACACTCCCACACTCTAGGGATTGCAGCTGAGAACATACACCTACACATCTTCTCACTGCAGTCGTGCACATGCATATGACACAAGAGCTGTGAACATGTGCAAGTGTCTCAAAATTACCCATTTTTAATACTAGAAATCAAGTTTGCAAGAGTTTGTATGTTTTAGTATTGGACATTGCTGCCCAATGCACCAAAATTAACTGATTTTCTGACTGGGGACAAATTAAAAGTATTGCAATTAATTAAATAAGAAATTCAGATTCAATTTAAAAATTGCTATATTTCAAATCTCTATCATTCAGAAATAATAAGAGAATTTTGAATAGGAACTTTAGAGTGAATGTCTGAGGTAAACTAAAATTCATGGAAATATACTTTACCTCGTTTTACCTGACAGAGAGGTTAAGGTGTAGTCAGGCAAAGTCACAGAAGAGTGCACAGAAGTAGCTTTGATAAAGCTGCAAATATTAAATAGAGCATAAATCAGAACCCAGCAATGTTTTTTGCTCAGAACAGAGCCAAGCCATATGATTTTCAGGTCTTTGTTTAACAGTTCATACTCTGTTTAAAAAAAAAAGGCCTTAGGAAAATAAATTGAAACAAAGTATGAGGTAGTAGTTTAGTCAAAAATCATTTGCAGCAATTAAAACACTTCTTCTAGTTTTATCAATGTGCTTAAATTAATGTTATGTATTATTTTATTGACACTAGCTTTTAAAGAGGAAAAAGTACTTGCTTCCACTCTAATTTAAGGAGGTTTTGGCATCTTGTTATGATATTCCTCTTGTCTTAATTAACTTGCTGGGTTCTTTAGCTTGAAATTCTGATGTAAATGTCTGTTTGTTTTCTGATTTTTCAGTTGACCATCTGGTTTAACTTACACTTATTTACAATCACTTGAATTCAGAAACTACTTCAGATGAACAAGGAAGATTCTATTTTTATTATCTGTATGCACCGTGGCAGTAGCTAAGAATTACTGGGAGGGCACTTTGTGCTGCAGTATTTCAGTTGCTAACACTGTTCCCAAAAGCACTGTTTGCTATAAATTCCCAGCCCAAGGGAATACAGAACAGATACTGCACATTGCATTCTAGGGTGGTACTGCAGACTCAGCCCAACATGAACTCTTCTTGCAGCCTGAACTCCATCATCACAGTGGGATTCAACTGACTCAATTCACCAAGATAGAGCTCGTGTATTTTGGCAGCAGTGCAAAGTTGTGCATTTGAACTTTCCTTTCCTTTCCTACAGTGGTTGATTTTAGAGTAACAAAGCAAGACTCCATATCTGTTGATTTAAGTTTTTAGACAAAGTTTTTACTTAATAGAGTTTCTTCCTTCAGAGACAGAAAATATTTAAGAATAAATGCTACATAAATACCTGTATTTTCAAAAAAAAAATAAAAGAAGCATTGTAATGAAAACTGCATTTAAAATTACCTGGAATCATTCAAAAACAAAATATAATTCCTGCAGAAATTAAGGAGCTTTTGATACTGAATTTCAATAAATGTGTTTGTTTTGGTTAATTCATTCAGCAATTGTATCCTATTAATGTGCACAAGATAAGAATTGATTTAAGCATGTAAAAGAATTACATTATGTCTGAAGTCAGTGAAATTTTAGAGGATAGCTTTTCATGCTCACTCATTTGAGAGGTGGACAGGCAGTTGTCAAATCATAATCAGTTTCAAATTTACAAAAAGCGGAAATAGAATTCTTGCTACACATTATTTTCAGTTCAAAAGTAAATAAACAACATTCTAATAGAGTGTTAAGAGCGCCAAGAGTAATCACATTCCTTTTTTTTCCAGAAAATGAAATTTAATTATTACCAGCTCTCACAATTCTATTGGAAGATCCCTCTTACTTTCCTTAAAACTCCTTCTGGAGTCCTTTGATTGCATAAGAATTTCTAGGGTTGTTTCTTATTATGATTTTAGCACTTATATCACACAGTATAAAAATATGGCCCAAATAGGATCTAAGAACTCAAAAACTGAAAATAAAATATAAATAGCTATTAGAAATCACAGTTTTATTTTCCCTCTGACCAGTGGTTTTTAGACACTTAGCATAGGTAATACTAGATATCTCTTGAAAACTACAGATTAAAAAAACAAAACTAATTTGGTTTTATGACCAAAAGAGTGGTTGAAATATGCTACATGAAGACAAGAACAGATACTGAAAAATTGACACTAATATTTTTCATTGCTTCTGTAGTAAGTTGTCTGAACTTAATACAATATGATATATTGAGACTGTGAATGATATAAAAGAAATACATATCCCAGGCAGCAATTACATTAGATCATGTGTTGATTTTCCTCCACTTTCTTCAGGGAATGAGGTATAGCTACAGGCAGAAGAATATACAGTCTCATGTTTCTACCTCCACTTTTTCTTTATTCTCAGTTAAGTCTTTGTTTTCCTTTGAGTGTCTGCTTGACATCTGTCTCCCCTGACCAGTCCTGCATCCTGACCATGTGACTCCTGAGCACATATTCTGTTTTAGAAGTGCGCTCAAAATTATCCAATTCCTGAGTTGCTCTGATATTCTGCATGAGCGTTTGGCAGTATTTCGTGATCTAGAAAACCCTTTGTGTTAGTCAGTCTTTTATCTTTTCTAAGGTATCATTTCTGAGAATCCAACCAAGTTAATTTAGATGTCAATACTTTGACAAATGACCTCTGAATAATCCAGTAGCAGCTTCAAATACAGTCTTTGCATCCCTAGTCCCTTGTGGATGACTAAGACTTCCACAGAAGCTCTTATATGAAGAGGAGAGCAAGCAGCAGCAGACAGCAGTTTCTTAAAATGTTGTAGCTCTATGGATTACATGATAATATTTGTATAATTTCCAGGAACACTCAAGAAGATAATTTTGGGTCTATGAATTCTTATTATCTGTGTGCATAGATCTGGTTTTGTCTGCTGTAAATAGGGTGTACTCATCTGGCATATCTGAAGAATCTATCATGTGTTGTTGTGTTGTGCTAATAGGGTTATTCGTATTTTGCAGGTACATTGCAATGTTCCTGCCAATACCTGGGTTTTTTAAAAAAACTGATTTGGAAATTCTGGTGCTAATGCCTGAGCTTGCTCAGGCACCATTTTAAACTTTTTTGTCTTTTTTTTTTTTTTTTGATACTAATAATACATAAGTCTGCCAAGTCATAGAGACCCACTCCATTCTGAAACCTCTTAGCATGACAATAAACAGAGGAAATGTAGTCTCATACATGAGGGTCATTCAGCCTGCTACAAGTGCTTACCCAACTGCACAATATTTATTAGAGGGTGGTTCTGACCTCATGCTTGACAAAAAACTATTCTATTATTTTTGTGACATGCAGCATAGGGGAAATAGCTATTATATTGATTTATATTATGGATGAAATGTTGTTCGTGGGTCCAAGGTCACATTTTCCCTCTCCTGACTTTAGGAAAATGACATTTTCTGTCATTGTCCTTTCTCCCTATCCCTCCATTGTGTATCGAGAGGCCAACCTTTCTATTTGAAAATATTTTCCAAGATAGTAAATACACATAGGAAACAATCTCTGAAATGGAAGGATGGATTAGAAGACCTTTGTCATCAAATCACACTGTAGAGGCATAAAATAGCAGTGCTTCCATGCCTCGAGGACACCAATGGAAATAAATATTAAATCTAAAAGACAATAGTTATGCATGAAAATTTCAGCAAAACAATTGTAATTTCTCCCAGTAGCTAAAAAAACTTGGCCATGTGAATATAGGTCTTTGCTCTTAAATAGGATTAATATCTTTTAAACATAAAAATACATCACTATGGGAGTTCCAAAAGATAAACTGTGCCTGGATACGGAAGAAGATTTAGTATTCCAGTATCCCAGATTAAATCAATAACTGGCATCTTATCTGGTCCATTTATTGAGAGAGCATGATTTGCTTTTTCTTTGCATCATGTTAATGGATTTCTTTTCCTTCTGAATAATATCTCTGTATGAATACCGTTTTAAAGCTTATTTCGGTGAACATTTCCTTTGTACAGATTATATATTTATCTAGGATTATGTAGAGTGGAGTGCTGCTTGCAGAAGGGCTGTTAACTTCACACAAAAGCTTGGGTAACTATGCAGCCTCCATCTCAGTTGGAAAATAAAAAATCTGGATCTACACATTTTTATCAGCATTCAGGGTAGTAGTAAAAACTTATATAACAGAAGGTAAAACAATACCCTTCATTATTGTGATTTTTTTAAATAATGATTTTAATTTAAGTACTGCTGGTTACATTGATAAGGAATTGTCATAGAAATTATGGTTTACAGAACCAGAATTACCACAGATTAGTTTGCATACATGTTATTAATTTGCTTATTTTTATGCCTTATCTAACTTGAAGTTTCTGGGATTGGAACAGTAGTTGTCTGCCACTTTCTTTAAGTCCCAGTAGACATATTGCCTTTGCCTCCAAGAAAAACCTCTTAATGGAACCAGAGAGTATTTTCTCTAATCTTGCGCCCGTGCTAGACATTATAAAAGTGTAAGTTGCAGCTCTACTGACCTCCAGGAGGCACACCACTTTATTTCACACTCCTTTGCTTTATATGGCTAAAATAAGTCATCTGTGTTTTATTTTTTATTGCAATATTATTATTATATTTATTGCAAAATGTTATTTAGACCCTTGCCAATTGTCACAGTATACCTGCCATTGATAACCTCTTTTGCTCATCAGTGCCTTTCAGTCTGAGCAATGGAACCTCAGTAGTGTCTTTTTACCTTTAAAATCCCTCACAGGTACGTTTGTGTATGTGTGTCTGTGATGACTAGGGGACATTAGACCACAAGAGAAAGGTCACACTATTCTTCGCTTCCATCATTCTGGCATGTTCAAGCCTATTCCTTGACCATTCTTTTCCCTGATATTTCCTTGTATTTTGTGAAAAATACATTGTTTACACACTAGAAACTTGCTATTTCTAAACCTGGTTCTTTATTATTACCACCTTTTGCTCATTTCTGTTTTGATCATCAGCACAGTTACCATGTCCCCGTTTTTCTTCTCTTTCAATCAGGTCCTTCCAGTCTATCCCTGTGGCTATGTTGCTTAGCAGGCTGTCCTTCTTACTTAGGACTGGCCCTCCGTATTCTGTTTTTCCATTAGTAGAGACAAGTTCTTGAGTAAGCTGGCAATTTCCTCTACTCCATCTTCTTCCAGTCCTCTCCTATGATGTGGACTGCTATAATCTCCATCTTCTCTGTTCTTTAGACCATCTGTAAAGTGTCTGCACACAGTCAACTTTGTCAATCACTGTGTGGCCTTTCCAATCATCTTACCTATTGCTCATTCTTTTCTTTTTAAAAATTAAAATACTTTTTCATCCAGTGTGTATCAGTGGGTTTCTTCTGCTCAGTTGGATGAGCCATCACATCTCTCTGCAGCTGTACAGTCTCAGAATTTTTGTTCCTCTCTGATATCTTGGGGTTAAAGTAGAAATTGGCTACTAATGAAGTGTAGTATTGTGGGAAGTACTGAAATT
>VWYI01041015.1:0-202348 GCA_013399455.1 Anthoscopus minutus
TCAAAACCAGATTCAGGCACAATCCTGCTGCCTGCTGAGCATCTTTGGAAGATCCCGATTATCTTCATGCCTAGAACCACAAAATAGCTCAGGCTCTCCCTTTACTGGGTTTTCAGGGGAGTTTTTCATATCTCTGTGAGATTTGTTCATCCCTCAACACGTCTGACTTCATGTACAATGATGCATTTAGGTTCCTTCCTTACTCCTGTGTGCCAGTGTGTAACCATCTATGTGGATGTTTTGGATTTCTGGATAATGTGTACAGAAAAATTTATTCCTGAATTGCCATTTTGCTTCTCTGTCACTCAGTTGAGCATGGTCCTTATCTAAAAAGGACTTTCAAGAAATGTGTAGGAGTTTTGGCTCTGAGAGGAGCAGAAAGCACATTTTCTACACCAAATTCCCAGCTGATGCAGTTTCCCTGGCAAAACAATGATACCCATTCACCTTCCTGGGGAGAATGTGAAGACCCATTCAGAGATCACACGTTCAGCTGGCCTTTGGCTTTGTGTGCCTCATTTCACATGTCCAGTTTCAAGAGCCATTGAAAGAGGCTCATGTTTGCCTCGCTACAGAAGTGCTGTAGGTATTTCCAGGAGAAAAACAAAAAATGACTGTCCTGTGGTGTGTCCAGAGTCACCACAATTGTGACTCTGTGAGCAAAGATAGCTAGCGCTTTTTGGGGTTGTAACAGCTGACAGTGTGGCAGAGCAGTTTTTAGATTATTTTTAGATTCTTGAAAACTGGCTTTAGGCAGTTGATTCATCCCTTAGCTGCTGGACCTTAAAATTCTTTAAACTGCACAGGTTATCCCCTGTTATACCAATATGGGGCTGAGACAATACCGAGCTTCTGGGCTTTTCCTGTGTTAGCAGAACAAACCATTGCTCTTCTCAACTGTGCACATCAGCACTAACCCGAGGCTTCAACCCACTCAATACAAACATGAGGGGATGGTTGCTTATACTGCTCATCTCTGCCACTGGAAGAGAGGCATTCAAAGAATTGGATGCCCCATAGGATTCTGGTTGTAAGCTTTCCTCAAAAACGTGCGTAGATGAGGTGTGTAGGACTCATTTCTTTGGAAGGGCAGGAGAAACCACTGAAAGCTCCCCCTAAAGGGCCTCCTTACCCAGCAGTCTGACACAGATTTGCTTCTGAAGAGGTTTGTAATTTGTCCTTATTATGTTCTATGTGTGATTTAATGAAAGGCTCTTTCTCTACTGTAATTGAGCTCTTAATCTCATCTGAATAGCAGAGCACAATCCCTTCAGAGATGGTATTTGAGTACCAGCCTGTTTGTGTTTCCTCTGCCGTGGTGTTGCTCATGGAGCTGCTCACTCTTCATTTAAGAGCAGAAAATAAACAGATTTCTCTGTGTAAAAATACATCAGTGATGCCACACAGAGAAGTTTGAATAGAAAACTCTTCCACTGCCCAACTGAGAAAGCAAGACCTTCCCTGATTCTTCAAAGAATATGAAGAAGTGAGTTTTCCTTAGTGAGCACCTGAGGCCTCATGCTCAGCTGGTGCTCAGCAAATGTCACAAGGGCATGGCAGCTGTCAGCAAAATGATTGGCTCTGGGCAGGTAAAAATTGGCAGGAGATAAGAGTGAAAAGTCAAAACAAACAAAAAAATCAAAACAGGATGCTGAAAGATTTGTAAGAGGAGCATGAATTCAGTGAAAATCCCTCCATCTTAAAGCTTCAAACGCATTTTTTAAAAAATCCACAAAAATGCCTTGATTTTGATCAGTCTGATCTTCCTAAATAGCATTTTACAATCAGAATTAGGAATTGAGAGACACTAAAGGAGGCTTTGCAGAGGTCTATTTATTGTGACCTTAGTACATATTTTTTACTATGCTGCAGGTTGGAGGGAGGCCCCAAGCTCCAGCTGCAGCCTGGGGAGACCCTGTTGACCTAAACACTCCCCAAACCTGCTGTGGGACTGACCCAGAACCAGAATCTGTAGGGAACTGTGTAAAATACTTCCCACTGGAAAACACTTGAAGGCTGATGGTGATCCACAGCTCCCAGTTCACACCACAGGCAATGCCAGTAGTGACCAGTTTGCTGCCTGCTCTGTGCAGGACTGATGGCTCTGAGTGGGAGAGCTGCAGGATGAATAGGTTGATGGCTTTTTGGGGCACACAGAACCTTCCATCTCCACTGCTTTGTCAACACTAGAGAGTGGATTTTCCTAGAGAAATACCTGGAGAGTGGGAAGGATGAAGAGAAAATAATTCCCTGCCAGTGGATGCTGTGCTTGTTGCAAACACATGAGTTACATCTTGTACGAGACCTTGCTGTCAATCCACAGGGATTCCAGGCTGAGATCAGCTCAGCTCTGTACTTTGTCAGCAGAGTGAGGCCCAGACTGCAACACACTTCCACAGCTGGGGACAAGTGCCTTGAATCACATCCAGAGACAGGATGAGGAATGGGTCATGTTTTGTCTCACCATGCACAGCAGATATCCTAATTTAGTGTCACTGTCTTCCCAGATTCTGCTTCTTCCTCTGCCTCCTTCCATGTGAGAAGACCCATCCATTTTGATTCTATCCCTTCCACCCATCCTGTAAAGATCTCCATTACTGGAGTAATTGGCACTATTGGATCAGCCTTTGATGTGATGAGCGGTGGATTTTTGTAGTCAACGTGCCAATTTAAAGTGCCACAAATAAAAGATCAATTCCTTCTTTCCTGGAGAAGAAATTAATGAAAAATCTTTTCATGTTATGGACTGAGCATACAAGGCAAAAGGGGTAGAAGATGGAAATGAGATTGTCTTCTGAGAGGAGTAAATTTGTCAATTTAGCAAATTAGAGAGAATATGCTTTCACCTTTGAAGCAGTCAGGTACGAAAATGATGCCACTTTAAGTAGGCAGGCCTGGGATGGGAATTGCTCCCATGGGTTTTGACAAACCTGTTCACACAAGAGCCCTGTGGCTGGTGCCAGCCCTGGAAGCAGGGCCTGGAGAGAGATAGCTGGTCAAGGACAATTTCTCTGCTTGATTTTACAGCATGTTTGACAGAGCTTTCCATTCTCTGTGGATCCCTGTGGATGGTGTCCTGGATGGGAGCATCCTGCCCCACACTGCCTGGCCTTGCACGAGACACCCGGGCCTGCAAGGCCCTGTGCCCTCAGCCAGAGCTGGGGCAGGTTAGAGGGAATTTAATGAGTTATTCAGCAGCATCAAAGGACCTGTGAGAGATAATTAGTGCTGTGGCCACATAAGGTGAAATCCGAGGATTTTGTGCTATTTGGCAGAGGATCAGGCACTGCTGCAGAAATTCCCATGCAGAGAGTGGCTGCCCAAGGCATCAGGGAGAGGGGTTAGGCCCAGCTTCTTGTCCAAAATCAGCCCAAAACACATTCCCTCCTAATGCAAATAACTTCTTTTTGGTGCCTTCTGACAGAAACAGGGCAAAAATTGGGAGGGGGGACACCAGCCCTGAAACGCTGAGGAAAAAGAGCTCTGTTCAGAGGGGTGCTATGGAGGGGGCTGGCAGCAGCGTGTGCCAACCAGCGAGTCCCTTCTGCAACTGCTGACGCGCTCCTGATTTTATTTAATTAATTAGCAGCAGGGGGAGAATCTGGAATCAGAGTTGTGCTGCTCGAGTAACAGGAAACAAGACGTTCTCTTGGTGCTGGAGCTGCTCTCAGGTAGTCAAGGCTGTCTCACAGGAGCAGCCTAGCAGCACCCTGCCAGCTCAACACTCAGATTTGCTGCTCCCAAGCATGGACCTCACGTCCCTGCAGCACCTTTCCATCCAGGAATGGTGTGGAAAAGGGTAGCAAGCCCCCTGGGGATGTGATGAGATGAATTTTCCACATCAGCCCTTTCTTGCTGCGTTATTTCCTTCCCTTGAGAGATGATGTGATGGGATCCCTTGCAGTGGGGTTTGTTACTAAGTGAAACAAGGTTTTTTCTGCTTCTTGGCTCTGATTGCCCGTGGTTTATTAAAATGTGGTCAAGTCCTTCCACTTTCTCAGGAGCCACTCAGATACATAAAGTTAAGCAGGTTGGTATTTTCCAGGTACCTTCAGCTTTAATTGCAATATTAAATGCTTTCTTCCTTTTCAGCCTCATGGGAATGATCTACTGTTTGATTTCTGGTACCTCCTTAGTTTGGTTAATTCCTGCCCTTGAATACTAAAACGAGGCTAATGCTAAATACTTGAGAGAATCAGAAAAAGGTTTTGGGATATTTAAAAGCCAATGTACTGCCGCCCTCTTTCAGTTAAAGTTCATTCCTTTTTTTTTTTGGGTGATCTTTTCAACCCTCTCTTCTTTTTTTTTTTCTTTTTTTTTTTAATTGCTAACTGTGACGCTGCTTTCTCAGTGCCAAGCTCACAAAGGAACCCCAAGAAATCAGCCAGCCAAGCAGATAAGGAAACAGATGTTGTAGAGCACAAAGGTTTAATACATAGAGAGAGCTTAAAAAGGGTTTGCAAAATGGTGGGAAGCTGCTATGGTGAAAAGAAAGGGAGATTCGAATGGGATTACAAAGGGGAAACCCTTTTCTGAAGAGAAATAAAATACATTGCTCTCTAAAAAAAAAAATCTTAATTAATTCAGGTCAATTATAGAGAAGGAATAAAAACTTGAATAGGAAGCCCTTACAGCCAGTGGGCTCCCTGCAAGAGCCCGTTCCAAAGCTGTGCCCGGTGCATTTAGGCTCTGATTTTCTCTTTCTTTTTCTTTTCTCTGTCACAGGAGGAATAACAAGGAAGACTTCCAACCCAGGATAGCATTCAAAAAGCTGTGGTAAGTAGGACTTGCAGGGTCTTGCTGGCTGCTGACCTTCATGGCGGCTTTGCTCCCCACCTCTGTGTAACTGAGCTTCTTCCTGGCCTGTTAGAAAAGAAACATTCTTTAATGAAAATGCAGTTAACTCTGGGCTCATTAGTGCGGATCGTATTTCACCGTTCCCTGGAACGAAGGCAGAGGTGGGACTTGTACTTGTTTCATTACAAATGCAAAATGCCGCCGGGTGGTCGCTCTCGGGTACAGACAGTGCTTTACGCTCCAGCGTTTGTCCTCATGGAATGAGAAACCGTCCCCCAGATCCATCCTAGTAATTCCATCAGCCATCCCAGCCGGGGCTGGTTACAAGGAACAGGGTCTCTCTGTCCACCCATTGCCCTGGCGATGCTGATCTCTCCCGGAGATGCTGATCTCTCCTGGAGATGCCTTCCCCTTCTACCAGCAGCGTGGAAGGGATGCAGAGCTGGTCCCAGTGAACCACAAGGCTTGAGGGTTCCTGTGTCATTTCATTGTGTTGATAAAAATTAATGAACCATGTAGCTGTTGTCTCTCAATTACTGAACTCTGGCTGTTTTCTGGAAATGGAGAAGGATGTGGAGCTGCTGGAGCCAGTCCAGAGGAGGCCATGAAGATGCTCAAAGGGCTGGAGCAGCTCTGCTCTGGAGACAGGCTGAGAGAGCTAGAACTGTTTGGCTTGGAGAAGAGAAAGCTCCAGAGAAACCTTTGAGCTCCTTCCAGTGCCCAAAGGTGCTCGAGGAGACCTGGAGAGGGACGTTGGACAAGGGTCTGTAATGACAGAACAAGGGGGAAGGGGTTCAGCCTGACAGAGGGGGTTAGATTGGATATTGGGAAGAAATTCCTTCTTCGAGGGTGTTAAGGCCCTGGTACAGGCTGCCCAGAAAAGCTGTGGCTGACCCATCCCTGGAGGTGTTCCAGGCCAGTTGGACAGGGCTTGGAGCAGCCTGGGATAGTGGAAGGCAGAGGGGATGGAATGAGTTGGTCATTAAATTGCTTTCTAATCCAACCCATTCTGGGATTCTATGACAGGGCTGCTGAACCCAGCCAAAACAAGAGCTACATTGCCAAGGTTAAGTGAAACAGGAGATTAAAACCACCTGTGTTTACACTTTAAATCCCTTCAAACACCAATTAAGATTGTTCTGATAAAGACCTGGGCAGTGCTTAAACAGCTGCTGAAGCTGTTCCCCGGGTTTATCTCTGGGTTAGATCACAAAGGAGCCTTTGTTGCTCTTCAGTCCTGGCTGAAATCTAAATCTCAGCGAGTGCAGCTCCAAGGGTGACATGTGCTGGCACCGGGGGCTGCAGTGTGGGACTTGTGTTCAGAAAAATGGGAGATGCAGAGGAGAGGCTCCTAAATGCAGTAACTCTACCTACACCCAGAACTGAGGCATCTGCCCAGGGATTTCATATTCACCGACTGGGAGGAAAATCTAATCAGGGCTTGCTAATTTTCATGAAGTCAAACACCTGAGATTCACCAGACTCACATTTTCCTGGAATAATTCCACACAAACACTCGATATTTGTACACAGGCACTTGACTTTTCTGTTGTTTGATGAGACTACAATTCGTCTTCCTTCTGTGGTTCCTGCAATTCTTCCTCTCCTGTGGTTTGTAGTTGAATTAGCAACCTCTACCCCAGGAATATTCATCTGTTATGTTTTGGATATTGTTGTTCTTCAACAGAAAGCAAACAATGCTAGTTTAAGCCAGCTCTCTTAGGCAGATTTTTTTGGAACAAAGTCCTGCCTCAAACCAAAATCCAATCTCATTTCCATTGTTGTGTATCTCTATTATTTTTCTCCTTTTCATTGCTTTTCCTTTTCTTATTACTATGCAGCTCTCAGTCTTGAGCAACATCATTCAGAACTATACAGAAGTCGCATACTGCTGCTTTTCTATTCATATCTGCTTGTTTCCTTATCCCAGCCAGCTGGCTATTAAACATCTGCTTTTACCTGGGATGACAGGTGCATTTTTTAGCTGTAAATATTGCAAATCAGGGATGCAGAATTTTTCGTACACGGTGAATCTGATCAAGGTCCTTTTCTAATGCGTCACTGAACATCTGAATTCTCCCTTTCTCCCAACAACCTCCAGTGCTGTTTTGGGCTAAGATAAACCAGCAGGTGCTGGTTTTGGAATCACTCCCTGCTGTTTTTCCACCTCACCCAGTGGCTGGGGATAGGATGGCTGGTTGGGCTGTGCATACAACCCACTGCACCTTCCCCTGCTGGTGTCCTGCCTGATGTTTGCACTGGTGTGAGCACCAGGCCTGACCTGCTGAGCCCAGTGCTGTGACCAGTACTCACCCTGGCTGGGACACTGAGTCAAGGAGCTTTGCAAGAATCTTTTGGCTTGGAAAAGCTCTCTAAGTTCATGGAGCCCAACCATTCCCCCAGCACTGCCAAGCTCACCAGTAAACCATGTCCCCAGGTCCACACTTCTCTTAAATCCCTCCAGAGATGGTGATTCCAGTGCCCATGGGCAGCCTTTGCCAGGGCTGGACAACCCTTTTGGTGAAGAAATTTTGCTAATATCCAATCTAAGCTTCCACTGGTGCAACTTGAGGCTGTTTCATCTTTTCCTGTTGGTTGTTACCTGGGAGAAAACTCTGCACACACAGAGAGGGGCAGAGGAGCACGTGGCATGGGAATTCCCATTGACTCCTCAGACCAAAACCCATGTGGATGGTCCTTGGTTTTGCACTGCAGATAAAAACTGAAGCAGTGAGGTGTATCTTAACCAGGGAGAAATCTGGAGGTGGAGGGAGAAAGATGCTTTAAAAGGGCATAAAACTTGCTGCCAGGCTTTCCTCTGTGAGCAAGTCCAATTTCTTTCTCTCTTTTTAATTTTTTTTTTCTTTTGGTGCTGTGCTATTCCTCCGTGGGCAGGAGGCTGCAGGCATTTCAATTTTCTTCAAGTCCTTGTTTCAAAAGGGGCCCAAAATATGTTCTCTTCACAGAGGCAGTAAACAGCAAGTGCACAATGCAGATTCTCTAAGCCTCTCTTCTCCTGTCTCAGGGAGAAAGGAATTCTCCAAGCCCTAGAGCCTGACTCACTCGCTGTGTGAGCATGAATTAACCAGGAATGTTCGAGAATTATTCCTGAATAATTCATGAACCTGAATTAATCATGCATTTTCATGAATTATTCATGAATAACTCATGGAAATGCAAGGTTTATTCATGCTCCAAAAAACCCAAGGCTTTTTCTCTTCTCTTCTGCTCTCTCTCCCTGTAAGAAACAGACCTGAAACAAGCTAAGGAAAAGAATATTATATGTATATGGGAAAATAACAGGAATAATAATGCTGAAACAAAACAACCAGGAAAAAAGAAAGCAAAAGCTTTTTATTTTCTTTGCAGTGGGGACAGCAGGTGGGAGCTTTCCAAGCCAGACAAAGGAGACCTGACAAGGAACTGTGGTGAAAGGACAAGCCCAAGGCAAGGAAGTGTCCGGTCACCTCCTCTCCTGGAACAGGCAGCAGAGACCTGGAGAGACAGGAGACATCTTGCAAGACTCAACACCTGAAGCGGTGCTAACCAGGCAAGGAGCAGCTCTGTTGCTATCAGGATTGTGATCTCTCTCTTTTTTTCTCTCTCTGTGTGTTCGTGTAGTTTTGTTGCATTCATAAGGGTAAATGAACAACTGGTTTGGGGAAGGAAGATCAGTGTGTTTTCTTTAAATGTTAAAGGAAACCCCTCCAGAGAGCTGTTTGAGCTGGGGTTGTTTGCTGTTTGGAATGCAGAGCTCTGTTTCTGACTGGGAGAGGGCTCAGCTATGCATTTACCTTAGTTTCTGCTCTGTAGCCTTCCCTCTGTTTTTGAGAGGGCTGGGGGCAGCTGCCTGCTGCAGGGAAGGGGATGTGGGGAGACAGGCACATTTATCTGGTGCTTCCAGATAAAATCAATGCCAGGGTATGCATCAGTCAGGAGAAAAGAGCTGGAGAAAACCAGGTGTGAGACTGTGCCAGCAGGGCAGACTGGCGGGTCTGGGGAGAGTTACAGTTCCTGCGAGGAGCTTTGCTGCAGCTGATGGTGGTAGAGGTGAGGAAGGAGAAAGTTCTCCAGGGTGAACTTGAACCTTCCAAGTGAGAGGAATCAAATCCAAGCAGGACTTTATTGGAGGTGTGGAGACAAAACAAGAAACTGGAATAAGCTGGGTCCTAGCTGCCTTTCCTGCCACCTTGTCTCTGCTCCAGCTCTCCTCTGCCTGCCCCAGCTCCCTCCCATCTTCTTTGGACACTGTGGCCATTCTCCACCTGGTGCCCAGCATGAGCTAAGCCCTACCCCCAGAACCCTTCTGCCAAATCCTGCTGCTGAGCAGAGCAGGCAGGACTGGGGTGATTCTCTGCCAGAGCCCTTAGGAACTGGAAAAAAACCCCTCCTGAGCTCAGAAGCCCTCAGCTCCTCAGCTGCTCCTCTGGCATGAGAGGTTTTGAAAATCATCACCAGCCTGGCTCTGCAGTTTCTCCAGTGATTGAAGTCTGCAGCTCCAGGGGCAGAAAGAGACATCTCAGCGGGCAGAGCAGTGGGCTGGGACTTAGGATCCAGCTCCTTGCAGCTTTGTTGCTTGACTGCCTTAGACATATCTATCACTGGTCTGTGCCTCAGTTTCCCCATGGGTGAAATGAAGGGAATTTTCTGTTTTCCTTATCTAAGCATTTTGATGTTTTCTGGGGGAAATGATTGCACAGGCAAAGGAATGATCCTTTCCTGGAATACCTTCAGGTCTTTTGGAGTCTCTTCTCTGCACTGCCTTGATATCACACAGACACAGCCCTGCACTAGAGCAAACTGCTGTAGATCCAATGAAGTAATTTGAGCTGTGATGGTTCACAGGGGAAGAGGAACCAGGCTGTATCTGCTGTGAAGGCTGGTCCTGCCTGATCCCAGGTGAGACCTGGCATGGCTGTCACTGCCAAGGACACTCAGATGCACTGAAGGCATGTCGGGCTATGCTCAGTCAGACCCAAGACAGCCTCCCAGTGAAGAGCTTTAGGGTGAGGCAAGCTCAGAAGGGTGGAAATGGCAACAGAGAAATAACTGGTAGAGAAAAAGCAGGGCCAAGCATTTTATACCTGCAGGTTGTGCTTCCCCAGGTAAAGCACTGCTTGTGAACACTCCCAGCCGCAGGAGAGCCTAAACCCCTGCAGTGACATTCCCATACTGCTGCCTCTGCTCCAGGTGGGCAGCCCTGATGTCAGGCAAGCTCTACGTGCTCATCAGCTGGCCCGACGGCAGCCGCGTCATCAACATCGAGAACATCAAGGAGCCCCGCAAGCCCTTCCACCTCTACACGGTGGGGGAGCAGGTCCTGGCCCGCTGCCCCGGCTTCAGTGGGCTCTACTGGGGTGTGGTGGAAGGCATAAGTGGTAAGTGACACCCCCACGGCCTGGGTTTGCAATTTGGGGCTGCTCAGGAGTAACCTTCCAAGAAGGGATTTAGTAGTGAAAGATCTTCTCTTCCCACAGAGCATAAAGATATTTTGGAGAAGAAGCTGCTGGAAGATCGACAGCTCCTGGAGAAGTTAAGTGAGTAAGGGCTTTTGAACATTGCAGCTTTCTACTTCCATGGGGCTTTTTGGGTGGGAGGATGCTGAGCACGTTGTAGTCCCATCATAAATTTCACATCATTGCAATCTGTGTACAAAGCACTGAGTGGGAGTGGAAGATGCACAACATTGCTGCCCCACTGCACATCCTGAGTATCTCCCATTGTTTCAGAAGAAGAACCAGCTGCCCACAGCATGATGGCGTCCCCACCAAAAAAATCCAGGAAAACTTTTCCAAAATGGACCCCAGGGAATGCATCCAGGAAATACCCCAGTGACAAGACCTATCCTGCAAAGCCACTGCTGAGGGTGGCTGAGGCCAGCCTGCCCCATGATGCCAGCAGCTCCTCTGTCCTCAAGGACAGACGTGTCCTGGGAAGTGTGGCAGGAGGCCCTTGCTTGCTGGCAGCTCCTTCCCACCCAGCCAGCACCTTCACACCTCCATCCACCTTCATCACCATGGCCCTGCCAGGGCAAGGGACTGCCCAGAGTGAAGAGGACAGGGCTGGTCCAGCTGCCAGAGGTAACCTTGGGTTCTGGCTCTGCTGCCTGGTCCCAAGTGACAGGGTGGGATGGGAACTTGCAGAGCAGCCAGAAAACCTCTGCTTTGCTCTGGGGCTGTATGGGCTTTGTCTCAGGACTACAGAGGTTAGAAATGGCATTTGCTGGTCCTTTCCACCTGGGAGACCTCCTCTAGAAGGGAGATGTCTGTCTCTGCTCTGTCAGGCACCAGTTCTATCTCCTGGGCTAGCAGTTCTCTCTCCCCAAGCCAAAAGACAGTCTGAATGAATGCCTGCCTGAATAACTGAAATTCCCCAAAGCCCTGTGTCTCCATTAGTCAAACTATCTTAGATTTGCCTATTTCCCTCTTTTTCCACCCACTACTACAGCCATTAAATGCACTTATGAAAATATGCTAGTGTCTTATTTACTTGCTGACTAACTGCAGCATCCAGAGACACGTTGGCTCTGCTTGCCTTGCCCCCACCATATATTTTTCACTGGGAACAGAAGCCCTTGGGATGCCACCTTTTTCTAATAACAAATCCCCATTGATCAGTCTTGGAGAGCCTGTCTGGATCACTGTTTATGCAGATGGAATAACGTGTTGCCATGAGATCTAGCGCGGGTGCTTAGATAACCTGTTCTGGTGACAGAGGGAGTCAGGACCTCTTCCACAGCTGATTCTTCAGCTTGTCTCCCCCCCCGGCTGCAGATTACGTTGCACTTCCAATGAAGAGGAAGTCAGATGGCATCTTGTCCCCATGCCAGCAGCAGATCTGTCTGAACAGGTAACACCTGGAAGCACAGCAAGGACCCTGAATGTTTCACTCCGCACATATTGGTTTCTGTCCACTCTGTCTCCATTCTCTGGCGGTGCTTGCTTTGAGTAGATGCTCATAGAGGTTAAACCCAAAGCACAGAAGATAATAGGAGTTTGTGTGGGCACATACAGCAGAGAAATAAGCCTGTGCTCTGAAGTCCTGATTCCATGGTGGGCCAGAGGGAGGACCCCCATAACTATGTGCCAGGGGGATGCACAAGAGTTTGTTCTCATGAAGAGCCCCTCTCAATCTTCCCTCTCAATCTTTTTTATTTTTGTTGCAAATGAAACCAGAATTGACTTTGCTTTGAATTCCAGATAATATGAGCACAAAGCTGTTTGTGCAGTGCTGTTTAACTTGCTTGTTTCTTCCAGCCATGAAGAGAGAAAGATTGATGTTTTGGAAGAGGCAGATGGCTTCGAGAGGGTTCACAAAAATTTTGGTCCTGTTGAGGTGGAAAGGTAATTAGCAAAAGAAGGCTCTTGTTCCTAACTGTGTTTTCCTCCTCACTATGAGAGTGAGCAGTGAGATCACAGATGGGTGGCAAAGTGGGGCAATTTTAAACCCCAAAGTTGCTGTCTCTTTACAGTCGAGCCAGGTGTTTCTGATTGTAGGGCTTGGATTTAGAGAAACAAAAAGGCTCAAAACCAGTGCAGAAACTACAAAGCTCTTGCCTATAACAATCAAAACATGGTTGTGTGTTCCTTGTTTTATTGTTCATTACTTTGATGACCTATATCCAGTGATAAAGTGATGCCAGGGACTGTTTTCTTACAAAGAAATGGGTGCCAAAAAAATTCAAGTTATGGTTCTTGTATTGTCATTTCCCACAAGTCTGTTGTTTAGTACCACAAATATGTGTGTCCTGGGACTTGCAAGACAGGCTTTATGTCTTTCCGTACAACTGAGAAGAAAACTGAGCATCAAAGTCTCCATGTATGCATGCCAAGAGGGAATTGAGGGTTAAACTGAGCATTCCTGAGCACTGAAAAGTCCAGACCATGTCATTTTTCTCTTCTGCCTTATTCCTCAGCCAGGAGTAGCTGGAAGGGCTGATACTGTGTCAGAGAAGTTGTCCTGCCCTGCTTGCAGAAGGCATCTAATCACTGCTTGGGTGGAAGAGCGACAGCCACAGTGAGGACATGGTGTCTTCTTGCCTTTACACAAACAACTTTAATTTTTCAGGGTGGAGAAGATAGAGCAACTGGAGAGGATGGTGTTGAGCCTCCAACAGGACGTCCTCTCTCTGAAGAAGAAGGTGCAGAGGCTGGAATCCCTGTCCTTCCAGGAGGAGCCTCACCGACAGCCATGTGAGGTGGTGGAGCTCTTCAATGGCTACACCAAGGAGCAGCTCAAAGAGACCATCAGGTTTGACCAGAAAATCAGCACAGCTTGCAAGACTCTGCTCTACAAACTCTTCACCTCTGACTACATCCAGAGCCACTCCATCACAGGGCGCAGGGGCAACACTTTCCGGGAGGCAAAGCCAATGATGGACGAACGCTGCATCAAAATCATCAGGGTGCTGCTGAAGCAGAAGTTTGGGGATCACCTCAGTGACACCGTGATCACAGAGAAGATCCAGAATGTGCAGAAAGCCCTGAGGCAGAAGTTTAAGACAGAATGTCTCTGAGGGGTGGGGGATTTGGTGTCTCCTCCTGCCATTCCCTTGTGTGTCCCTGAGCAGCCTTCCCAGGAGAGATGAGCTGAGCAGCTGCTGCTCCGTAGATTTCCCCCACGGAGCCAACCCAAGTGAGCCACGTGCTAAACTCATCTCAAACACTGCCAAACCTCTGCCTGCATTAACCAAGCAGGAATTTGGCCCAGCTTGGCTCAGTTTTTGCACTCTGTGAGTTCCTTCCCATCCAGTCTGTGTGCAAACCTCATTGTGGTTGCATAGAATCACCTCTGATGATGTGCTCAAACGCTTCAGGGCTCTATTTGAGTTCAAGAATGGGTCAGGAAGGCAGCCCTGTTCTACACTGCAGAAATGCTGGCTTTGGGATAGGGAATCCAGCTGCAGACAGACTGTCACCCAGTGTGGCTTCTCACTGGCTGCCTCGTTCGGCCTGTGGGACAATATTTCCTCTTTTCTCACAGTGAATGTTTTATTGTTTTATTTCCAGCAGTAACAGAAAGGCAATCTCATTAAAACAACACCTTAAAAAACATCCAGAAAAAGAGAAGTTGATTTTTTCCTGTCTACTTTAATGTAACAGTATGGAAGTGTTGTCATTCCTAACAAAAGCCTGCTGAACAAGAGAAGGGGTCGCCCATGAAAGTTACATTAATTTTCCTTTCAAGATCAGATTATTTCCATACAGGAGAAATCCCTTACATTTTTATGAGATGAGAATGGAGGATGGAGGACAAAAATATGGCCCAACTTTGCTTCAAAGATATACATGTTGTGGATGCTGTCACTATTATTTAAATACAGTATTATTGTCCTAGATAAGAAATGCTAAATACAACCAGACACTTTGCTGAGGGACCATAGGAAAGGTCTAGAAAGATACATCTTTTCCTAAATAATTCAGAGCTGGAGTGTGGGTGGGTTAAAATTGTTCTAGGTGTTAAAAGAATGAGATGCTGACACCAGTCCAGCACTTAACAGAAGTGCTGCAAAATACCAAACATTCCCTTTTACAGAGACTTCTCAGACAAGAAATTTGTTTTCTCAGCTTAATTTTTAAATTATTCAGGAAAAGAAATGCCACTGGGTTTGCATTAACCAAAACATTTGGTTTAATTTATATGGTTTTCTTGTGTTTGCAACAAGTTTCTCATAGTTACATGAGAAATAATAATGCAAAAGAATTGTATTGGAGAAACAATGAGCTGTTTTGAAAGGGGGGGAAAAAAGGAGTTATTCTAAGAATTTTTCTACACCTTCAGCTCTTTTTTTTGAGCTTATCCATTAAAGTGGGGTTAATTCTGTAATGCATTTTGGTTTTGGAGGGAGATCGGCTTGCCAATGTTTCTGGCACTATTTCATCAGTGTCTAACAGCCATGTTAAATTGCAGAAGTAACAACTAGAGATATCCCTTCTGTTTTCCCACTGCAAATGCTTTTCCTAACTATCGTGCAAACACCTTGTTGATGATTTCTCCTTTGTAGGGACCTTGGCCGGAGCAGCAGCTGGAGCAGGTCTGCTGTGGTCACTCAGAGCTCAGACTGCAGCCAGTCATGGAACATACACTGCAACTGAGCAGAACTGCCCCAAAACCTTCTCAGTGCAGAACACACTTTGAAACACACCAGCCCTGCCAGAAACATGGAACCTTCCCACACAGGCCTTAGGCTGGAATTAGGGAAATGCATGTTTTTAACAGTGATGTTTTTAATGTTAGCTTATCAAAGAGAAGATCAAGGAGGCACAACCAGCCTTATCCTGCAGAACCTTAAAGCTCATCACACCTTCCACTATCCCAGTTTGCTCCAAGCCCTGTCCAACCTGGCCTTGGACACTTCCAGGGATCCAGGGGCAGCCACAGATTCTCTGAGCACCCTGTACCAGTGCCTCTCAATCTTTCCTCCTGATGTTCATCACATCCCTCACCAAGCTGCAGCCTGCAAAGCCAGCTGAAGAATGTTATTTATTAAAATAAGTGCTGCTGCTGTCCTCCCCTGCTGAGCCCCCTCTTGATGAGCTGCAGATCATTACTGTGAGTGAAGGCAGAAAAAAGGGCTGGGGAATGGACTTGCTGCAGGGTGCCACGGCTCCCGAAACGCGCCGGCTCTAATCCGCTCCCCCAGAAGCAAATGAGCTGGGTGACCTTTCTGCTTGAAAAGCCCTTTGGTGGCTCCCTCAGAGGTAACTTCCCAGCACAGCAGGCTTGCTGGTATTCAGGAGTGCTCCTGGTAAGTGGGCTGATGGATGCTCTGCAGCTCCGTGCGCAGCACAGCCACAGCGCTAATGAGACAGCGCTCAAATGGGCCCTTCTCAGCTCTAAAAGTTGTCCTCAGATACTCTCAAAGGCTTTGATATGGCACAGAGGGGTGAAGAAAGGCAATGCAGGCTGCTTTTCGTCAAACTTCATTTTTTTTAAAGTATTTGTGAGCTGGTGGCAGCGTTTGTGGGCTAATTGGGAGCACTGGCAGCCGCCGGCGATCAAACGTCAGCGCGCGGATGCCAATGCTCTCACCTCCCTGAACTCTCCAGCTCTGGCTAATCAGCCTCGAGAGGAGGATCACACAGCACTGGCATGTGGTGTTCCCTAGGGGATGCAGGGGTCAGGGCAGATAGAGGAGGAGGAGGAAGGTTTGTGCCAGAACCACTTCACTCGGGGGTTGTTCAAAGCCTGCGTCTCTCTCTAAGCAGTGAAGGGCAGCACGACTGAATGGAATTAACTTCCCACTTTAAATAAATTACCAGGAAAAAGTGGACAGCACTTGCTGTTGAGATTAATTACTCTGCTGAATCTGCAGCATCTTGTTAAAAATGATATTCCTGCTCAGCTTTTGGGTGAGGTGGGTGTAGAAGGGTGTGGACAGCGAAAATGAGAGTCGGAACTCAAAGGGGGTCTCCAAGGAGGTTTTGCATTTGGATTAAAATGCAGTAGAAATGATGCTTGTCAATCTTTGCAAATGAGGACAGGAATGGAACATCCAGTCAGTCCTTTCTCCCTCCAGGAGCTGGAGCAGCAAGGCTGACCTCGGGTTTGATTCAGCCGGGCTGTGCAGGGACCTCAATGGGCTCTGGGCCTCTCTGAGGGGCCTTGGTCCCCAGCACCCCAAAACTGCAGCAGGGCCCTGCCACACCCTCACCCCCTGCTTACTCCTCTGCTGTTTCCTTAGGAACCAGCTGAAAGCTGTGTATTAACTTACTGGCAGCAATAGACAGGGAAAGATGGGAACCTTTCCACCCTTCTCTGTATCAATCTTTACATTTTCAGCTGGGCCAACATAAGGCTTCTGAAATTTCAAAAAAAATCATAGAATTGTTTGAGCTGGAAGGGACCACTAAAGGTCCTCCAGTTTCAACCCCCTGGAATGAACAGGGACGTCATCAACTAGATCAAATTGTTTAAAGCCCCATCCAACCTGACTGTGACTGTTTCCAGAGATGGTGTATCAACAACTTCTCTGGACAACCTGTGCCACTGTTTTTTGGTTTGGTTTTTTTTTAATCCATTTGTAAAGGTGCTGCTGGCAGGATGATTTATTGTGGGAAAAAATCAGCCCAAACAAGAGGCAGATTCCTTGGTGTTTAACCTAATTTATTTAAAATTAATTTCCTTGACTCTGCCAGTGGGTTCCATGTTCAGTACAGGCAGATTTTAATTTTCCCATTACTTGGTCTGTAGGAAACACTCACCACTGAGTCTCTCACTGTGTGCATCCCCCAGAAACCTAAACACATTCACTTAATGGCATGCAGACTGTGAGTATCAGATACAGGAATGATATTAAAATGGAGCTGAATCCCTCCCTGGGCTTTAATGGAGGCTTACAAAGCCTGGCTGCCTTTACGTGAGCCCCAGACAGGCATCACTGAGTCTGCCTGGTGTTCCAGCCTGGTTGGGTACACTTGGAAAAATCTTCTGCACAGGAGGAGTGGTGCAGTGTCTTTGGTTTGATATCCTCCATCAGGCAGCTGCAGGAACAGGGAAATCTCGGTTGGGAGATGAAAGGAATACCAGAAGGACAAGCCTTGGCCTGTATGACTTGCAGTTGTGTGTCATTTCCTACTGTCACCCACACACAAATACTCTGTGTCACAGGAAGATTTGTTGTTGATCTGGTTAGTCTTTGTCTTGTTGGTTTCAAAAAGCCAGTAAAAATAAAACAACCCACATAGAGTGTGGTCCCAGTGCTATATGATGTGTTGCTTTTGCACTTCTGGACTATTTTTTATGACAGTAAGTTTTCTTCTTGAAATCATATCTGGTGGGGTTTCTTTTTGTATGTTTGTTTGCTTTTTTTTGTTGTTTGTTTTGTTTTGGTTTTGGTTTTGTTTTTTGGGGTTGTTTTGTGTGTGTGGTTTTTTGGGGGTTTTTTTTGAGTGTGTATTCTAATGCCTGGTAGTTGTGAAAATACCTCAGATTTTATATTTTAAGCAGTCTTCTATGTCACTGCCTCAGTCATATATTCATTACACTTCACCTTAACCAGTATTTCTCTGTCTGCAGTACATGATTACATTATTCCAACTCATATCTCTGCATCTTCCCCACCATTTCAGAGCTGAATGGAGCCGAGGAGATCATTATTAAAACACAGAAAACACAGAAACAAAATTAACCATAGCACCAATTCTCTGTGTGGTGAATACACTGAGGAAATAAAAGAGCCTTCCACTTCTAATAAAATCTGGGTGTGAATTGCCTCATAAAAGCTTGGATGAATTATATTCAGAGGCCAAAAAGAGAGAAGAGAGAGAGAGCTTGGAGCCCTCAGCCAGCAGGATGCTCTCCCTGCCTTGGTGTGCAGCCCAGGGAAAGCTCTGGAATCAGGTGAGATGTTCTGCTCAGAGGGTGAGCTTCAGGCCCTGATGAAACACGTGAGTCACAGGGCCTGAGGCTGTTAAAGACCCTCCCTGTAAGTATGAGTCCTACTGAAGTTGCTGGAGCTCTCCCCCTGCCTCCTGAGGTCTCAACCCTTGCTTTGGTTCTTGCCCAAGTCGCTGGATGGTGGAGGAAGGAGCCTGCAGAGCTGTGATGATTTCTCAGCCCTGTTCTTGCCCTACTCTGATCTCCCAGGGTCCCAGGAAGGTTTGAGGATATGGACACAGCTTCTCAGCTTCATCAGTGTGCTGGAAGGTGAGGGTGGTGAGCGACATGCCCCAGGTGTTCTCTTGTCACCAGCACCTTCCTGCTGTCCCAGGACATCGCTGTTCTCAGGAGATGCAGTCTGGTGACGTGCTTACCTTTAAGGATATGTTTGATTGTGTGGACTTTTCTTTTGGCACATGGATTCAGCTGAAGCCAAGGGGACTGTGCCTAGCAGTAATGGAGAGATTAACAGCCCTGAAAGCCAGGACTGCACGGCGCTCATTGATTGTTTCTCTTAAATACAAGCAGAGCAGCCCAGAGTGTCAGGCATCCGAGGGGAGAGGAGACTGCAGAACTGATGAGCTCCTGCTAATGAATAATCGTTAAACTCCAAAGGAGTTTATTATTATTGCCATTAATTCTGGTTGTACTGTGCCCAGAGACAAGGAAGGTGGAGAAAGATGAGTTCATGACCTACATATTACAGGCTAGATTTTATCCTGGTAATATGAGAAAATCGATCATTTCTTAAGTGAGAGGACTGATAAAATCACTGACTTCAGAGGAGCAACATCATTGCTTTTATGTGTTTAACAAGCTCACTGGGATGGTGCTGGAGAAGGGTCAAATCCCTCTTCTGGACATCCTAAGGTCAGGAGCTGGTTTGCCCTCAGTTTCCCTGAGGCAAGAGGGAAGCAGGAAACACCATCAGCATTCACACCTTTACTTATTTTAGAATTTCTCCTCCATGCTAACCTGAAGTTTTACTTGCCCTGAATTCATTTTGAATAAATTGCCAAAAGTCAAGAAAAGCCATAGGAAAATCCCTCCAGCCATAACAGGGATGGACCCAAGACTGGGGTTTAATATTGTTCCTTAAGGTGTTTTGGATCAAGAGTAAAATTCTGGTGTGATCTGAGAACCCTGCTCTTCTTCACATTCCTCAAATGACTCCAGCACATTTCTTTGTATCTCTGAGCAAGAGGATTCCTTCCTCTCCTGGAAACTAACAGTGAAAGATTCAAACCACCCACAAAAAGTATCTGTTGTCATTTGTGCAGACCAAAAGGGAGTTAGAAACTGCTCTCTGCCTTTTGGGCCTTTGATCAGTGCATTTGCCAAGTCTCTAGAGCTGAGCCAGGGAGAAGTTGGGTTTGTTTTCTGCAGAAGTGCTGCCTTCCCTTGTGGAGATGTTTCTGTATTTCTTGGCTCTGAATGGAATGAGCAAATATGAATCTATTCATGACCCTTCCCATGAGATCTTTAGGGCAAAAAATGGAATCAGTCACTAATGGGTTGTCTTGGTAGAGGGATTTTACACCTTACTGTAGTCTTGTTATTAATTCAATAATTCCTGTTTATGTAATACTCAGTACTGGTTTGGTCAATGCTCTGAGGAGTGAGCTAGGAATGTTTATTTGTGGGAGAGAAAGTAATTCCTGAGAAAGCCAGGAGCAGACCTACTTTCTAGTGAATAATGTGAAAGTTGGAACTGTCATCTCCATATTTTTCCTGCAATTGCTGCAGATTCTGACCCACTTTTTTGTGCTTGCACAGCTTGGAGGGCTGCATTTACCAGGTCACTTGAGAGCCACCAATACAAACCAGGGAAATGTGGGCATTTCCAAAGAACTGAGAGAGGGTAGGGACCTACCAGCGCTGTTCTTTAGGAAAAATAACCCACTAACCCTGCCTGCCCTGGCAAAACTGTGTCACAAACCTGGACTAATCTTTGATGACAAATGGCCTGGAAAGTGGGAAAGGAGAAAGCTCATGCTCTCTTGTGAGAAGAAAGATGAGTTAATTCTTGATTAGGAAAGACAGCAAGTGGAGAGACTTGCAGCTGCATGGACATTGTCTTGACATTGCCTGTTAAATGCCTAACGATGACAGTTAGTATGAATTAGCTACAGAAGATGTTTTGTTGTGTTTTGTGGTCCCCAGGGCAGACATGCCAGAGACTTTTAAAGAGAATAAAAACAGAGAAGGGAATGCCTCCATATGGCTTATTTTGAATTTGTAATGCCTGGTTATTAATGGTATTGACACAGTCAAAAAGTCACACGTGGCTCCCATATAGTACATGTTAAGCCTCAGCATGTTGTGTCTTTATAAATGAAAGCATGGAAAAGTGGGTGGATCCCAAAATGACAGGCAGAAACGTACCTGAACACAGGAATTGGTTTTTTCATTTTCCAGGATGAAAACTGGGATAACATTTTTGGTAAGCTCCTGAATGGGAAGCTCTTGCCATCCCTTTCCCAGGATGCCAGTGCAGGGTCCAATTTTCATTGCTGAAGTCAGGGTGAGTTTTTCTCAATACCTCTGACCATCAGAAATTCAGATACAAGAAAAAGAAAGTCATCAGAACTCAGCAGGATCCAATTTTCCATCCCTGAATTTAAATTTGATGACAACAGTCCATAGAAAAAATGCAAATATGATTTTTGCTGCAGACAGGAAGGGAAGAGGGCGCTGAGAGCTCTCGTGTTGTTTGATTGCTTTAAAGCCTTTCCTGCACAAACTGAAATGGTGAAATTCTACTTGAAATGTGCTGGGTGCATTTACAGGCAGAGAGATGAGTAGATCTTCTTCAGCTTGGAGCAGCCTCTGCCAGACATTTTTTTATCCACCAAAATACAAAACCAGGATTTTTTTTGCTGGTTCGTCTGTGGATTCACCCTGAGTATTTCTGGTTTAGCCATCCAGTTCAGGGAAAGAAGAACCAAAGAGATTCCATCTCTTTCCCCCAGCCCAGCCTTTTCTGTCCTGTGATATTAATGAGTGATAATGCTTCATGAGGGTTTTTCACAGACTATTGCTGCTCAATCACTTCGGTGCACTGGGACTCTTATTTTCTGGGTATATCAAGAGCTTTCTGCAAAGCAGAGGAATAAAGACAAATGAAGTGTTGTGGCTACAAATCCCATAATGGCTTAACCTTTACTTGTCTCAGAATCAAGTTTTAAAGAGTGGGTCCCTCACCAGGCACTTTGGGGATGCACAGCACTGCTTTGTCCCTCTCCTCCATAACTCACACTTCCAAAAGGCAACAATTTTCATTCATACTGAGAAGTTGTTGGGAACTGGACAAAGATTTTTCTTTTCCTGGTTAAACCTACAGAATATAAGACTGATGAGCTTATTACCTGGGGTGGAATTAATTGTGAAGAGAGGCTGGGGCAGCTCTGTGACTCCATCCCTGCAACCTCCTCATGGCCACTGTGAGTGTGTCAGGCTCTCAGTAGGGGAGGGTTCACTGGGATTTGGGCAACCAAGATTTCTTTGGGAGAGGTGGTAGCTGAGGCATTAATGCAGTCAGGAGACATGGGAAGGAGTCTCTGATGTCAATGATTTTTCTGAGCTTGTTACAGAGCAAGCCCCTCTCCCCAAGGCTCTAGGAAAGTCTTGCAAGCAGTGGTATGAACCTTACCACATGTGGCAGGGAGCTGCTGGATCGAGCCTGGGCAGGGGGATGAAGTGAGATAATTTCTGAAACCCTCTTGCCTCTCAGTACAAAACCAGCAAGTCCTCCATGCATGCCCTCATCAATCTTCAAGGTCCCTTCCAGCATTCCAAGGTTGGACCTGCAGCACCTGCTTGTCCATATACAAGTATGGATGCTGTGATTTCCTTCCCAGGACCTTTGTCTTTCACTTCAAGCCCACAGTTTTTCTACTCCCATGGGGGAATGGAAATAGGAGTGGCTGCAGAAGTCTCCAGATGCTCCACAGCCAGATCCAAACCCATCAGGGCAAGCAGTGCCCTGTCAAAGCAGTGAGAAACCTTACAGTGGCACAGAGTGCTGCATTTTTTCCTTCTCATTTTGGCACTCAGAAAATGCTTTTGGCCTCTCCTCTCCCAAGAGGGGCTGGACGCAGGTGTTTGACAGCGCTGTGAACACCACACAAGAGCCATCGAGCCCGTGGGCGAGGTGTAATATCTTCACTGTGCACGTCCATTTCCAAAGGTGCTTTGAGGCAGCTGCATTCCCAGCTTGCAGAGGCACTGGCAAGGGATTTCTGGGCTCACACTGCACCATTTCTGAAGGGATAACAGCCCTGGATATTGAAGAGCCTCTGAGGGAACAGGAGCAGCTGCGCAATGTTTTTGTAGACTGAAGGTGCGGCTTTGGCAGCACTAAATCTGGAAGATCAACAAGCAGATTAAACAAGATGGTTTAGCTCTTAGAGCCAGCCTCAGGCTTGCCACTGAAATTGGTTATGAGAGGCTGTAATTGAAAGGAAGTCTGATATTTCTAAATCTCAGGAGGCTGGGAAGCTGTCGGTGATGGTGTGCAGGTGTGGGTGGGTGCATGTCCATGCCAGAGAACCACTTAACCCTCTTGTAAACATTTACAGAGCATCTTGGTCACCATTACATTAGGAATTAGCACTTGCTGGCTTCAAACCCAAGATTATTCATTGTTATTATTATTATTAATTATTAATTTTTTTTTACATCTACTTTCCTTTGCCATCCTGTGAAGGATGAGTGTATGTCTGGTTTGGGGTTTTGATCATAATTTTTTTCTTACCTTATGCAAGGAGCTCTTACAGCCTGCAGGTGACCAGATTTTACAGCCTACTCTTGCACAAGTGGGGCTCTGAAGTGTCTCCCCACATCATCACCTACCAGATTTGAAGCCTGGCCTGGGTAAGCACCACCACAGGTTCAATTCAGTTTCTGAATATTAATATACTGTTACCCAGATTTTGGGGTTTCTTCAGGAAAAGGGCAGTACAACAGCCAGCTCTCCCTTTCCATCTACCCAGCACAGAAGGAATTTTGCTCAAGTGTCAACTTCTATTTCTCAGAAACAAATTTATTTCTTTCTCCACTGGACATAAATGCATCTGTTTTCTTTTCTTATTCAGCAAAGACACGAAACAAACCCTTCACATATTCTCACCACTCAACTTTGATAAAACTATAGCTCAGAAAATTATATATATTAATAGTGTGAATCACTTAGGTGAGGTAAAAATTTCCATGATGCTTTTAGTGTAGGCAACTTATCAGGGGCTGCCTTTTAATCTGTTGTAGCAATCTTGAGCATTAAAGCCAGGTTATTTCATAAAGGGATGTATTCCTTTCACTGGGGAAGTTAATATCACCCATGATTATATTTGACATTTGGGCCTGGCATATTATTTTTCATACTGTGTCTGAGCCTAACTACCCACTCCTCTCATGAGCAGGGTTTGAAGTGGGTACATTTCAAATCTCTGCACACATCCATGAGTGCCATCCTAACAGCCTCATCACTGGAAATAAGAAAAGACAATTTAATGAACAAAATGGGGAGGGTGAATTCAGTAAACGAAATTTCTCTGGAGCAAGCAAAGGGTAAATGTTGTTGTTGTGCATTCCTGCTGAAGAAGCTATGGAAGGGGAGAGGGTGCTCTGCTCCTTGGAGGAGAATCTCCAGAGCATCCTCTTGGAAATATCCCTGAACAAACACTGCTGAGGTGCAGCTGATGTGCAGCCAGGCCTCCCAGCTTCTTGCAGAGGTTCCTTTCAGAATACAACCCACAGCATGGCTTAGGGCTCTCCTCTCCCTGAGAAACAGGGATGCATTTGGAGGGGCAGGTCCAGGGGCTGATGTCTCACACTGAGAACACTTCATGTCCTGTAAAGCCAACAGGCTCTGGCTGTCAGTGCAGGGCTGCTCGAGTGTGAGCCTAAAAGGACCCTTCAGAGCTGAAGATGCTAAATCTAATCTTGAATTTCTGGTGAAGATGGCAGTTCTCAGTTAGGGTAAATTCCTTCTGTTTAGCAGTCAGGGGAACCCATGACTCGTCTCCATGTGAATTGATCTGCAGACTTGAGCTGTTCACTCTCTGCTGGAGCCCCACTGGCTCCTGCTTCTCCTTGCTAAGAACAGGGGGTTGAAGGTGGAACTCTGGATGCTGTTCTTGGACATGAATAACTTGAGGAACTTACTGCCACCAGCAATACGTAGAGCTGAGCAAGTTCTTAAGGAAACCAGGGCCTTTCTAGTTAAAGTGTGAGTTCCTGGGTGCTGTTCCTGTCATTAGCCAGCTGTTTGCAGCGTGTTGAAGCCAGCTGTGCCTTGGTGTGGCCTTTGGGTATTTGGTTTTGTAAAATCACTGTCCTATTTTAGGCTTTGTTTGTTCAGCCTTAGAGCCTTGGTTATGTCCCAATGAGCCCTGGAAACAGAGCAGTGATCTGAGAGGGAAGAAAGGGACCTGAGGAGATGACAGTGCAGGAGAGGAAAAGAGTAAGTGGAATTAAATTACCGCCAATTTGTGAGGCACAGCAATGCATTAGGGGATTTCATGGAGGATTCAAACAACTGGGCTTGAAGAAACTCCCTTCCCAAAATTCCATGTCATCAGAGGTCATTTCCACAGCCCCATCCTTTGATTTATTTTCAAAGGTAGCTGATAATGCTCCCATAAATTCTTCTGCCTTTGTCTTTTATCTTATCCTGACACCGAGGCTGCAGTGGAGGAAAAGCTTCAAACAGTGAGAGCAGCAGCTCTGCCCTCTGTTTCCTGCAGTGCAGGGAATTTGAGACAAAAGGGACTCTGCAGGACTACAAGAGCAAACCTAAGCAGTCAAGGAAAGAAAGAATAACCAGATTCCAGGCCCTCTGAGCACTGCCTGGGTGAAGACACAAATCTACAGGATCAGAGCCCTCTTCCCTTTGCTTCCTAACACAGCCCAGTGCTCCCTGGGGATGTTGGCCACCAGGGGTTCTCCTGAAATGAAAGCCCCACTTGACAAATCTGAGAACAGCTTGGCAAAATGTCACTGAAATGGAGCCATTTGGATTAATCACAAACCCTGAACTTAACAGGGCAGGATTTTATCCCCAAGTCCTCCCATTGCTCTTACATATTAACACAGTCCAAGTCATTGAAAATAGGGGTGGGAGAGGGTATCAGGATGTCACAGAAATCTGTTCCTCTATTCATCTTCACCTGATCTATAATTTCGATTCCTGTTTACACATATCTCATAGATTTGGAGACTCAACTTTTCCCCACACTTTCGGCTCCAGTGCCCTTATCCCTGGGGAAGCCTTCCCAATGCCTGACTCCCACCCAGTATAGGTTAAGGAAGTTCCAGAGGTGAGTTCAGGGTACAGATAACCTGTCTTTTGAGAAGTGGGCAAGTGGAATATTTTTGTTTTATAAGATACTTTTGGGCACGCTGGTGGCTTTTTATGTATCAGCCCCAAATGTTTGAACCCGCCTGTCTTCCTCTGTGGCACTGCACTGCTTAAAGAGAGCTGCCCATGGAGGAGCCCAAGGCTGCTCAGGGGAAGGTCCTTTGGGAAATGCACCCCTGGAGCCCCTCTCCCCTCTCCTCCAATTCCCAAACTCATGTGCTCTGCAATCAGACCTGGCTCCAATCAGAACTCCTGTGCTTATACTCGGGGTTTTTTATGACTGCAATTTTGTTTAACATTGCCCCTGAAGAGCTCTGTAGTGTTTTGCAGAGCTCCAAGTACAAGAGCTCCTTGAATCTTTCCCCTAAGTATTCCTGCTGCTGTCAGGAAAGAATATTAGAAGAGTGTGGTCCTGCCTTCCCCTCTCTCATTTGGAGGCTGTGATTCATGTTTTACAGCATCCTGCTCCCATTACCCAGCTCTGCTTTCCGGGCATTTGTTCTGTAGCATCTCATACAGCAGCAGGACTAATGAGTTTTTATGTCCCATGGGTTTGTATCCTTTATCTCATATCTGTTCTCTTTGATTTCAGTAACCCTGATCTTGTATCCTGCCCCTTGGCCATCCTGTCCAGATAACACAGGGCAGAGGGAGGGATGTTTTCTATCTGCATGGATGCAGACTGGTCCACCAGCATGGCCTGACTGGCCAGCAGCACACTGCCACCAGAAAATGCAATTTTTGCTTGCTTCATTTACTTTACTCAGGCCATACTATTCACAAAAGTTCAATTTCAGACCATTCCTGCCTTTCTCCCACCCACCCTTCCCCTCATAGATGAGTGATTTTAAACACTGGTAATGAACTGAACACGAGAAAGAGCCAGATCAACCAGCACAGTTGCAGAAACCTCTTCTCCTTTAGAAACCAGGATAAAAATCCAGCTGCAAGGATTTTGAAAATTCAGGGAGAGGATTCTACAAGCAATTCCTACCAGGGAATGCTTGTGAATACCATTTGATAAGAGCTTGTCAGCATAGTGGGGTGGAACAGCTGAACTTGTTAATGAAAATGCCTTTTCTATCACCATTCAACAATTTTGCAAGGCAGGATTGTCTCAAATAAAATTATTTTTGTAAAGAAGAAAAGAATTCTCTACTATCACATCTAATTGTGGTATTAGGGAGCAAAATATCATTTTGAACGGACTTTTTGGAAGGGAACTGGCTATTTATAGCCATCCTTTGTAAAAATTGGTCAGAGCAATTGTTTGAATTAAAAGACACTCATTAATTTTTTCTCTCCCTTTCTTCTGCCAGGGCAAACAGCTGCTCTTGGGCTGTGCCCAGTGTGGAGCTCTCTGCAGACCAGCACTGCCATTGCACCAGTGTCAGACTACAGCAAAAAGGTGGCAAAAACATCATCTGGATGACCATTATTTCACTTCAAACATTTTTGGTTAGAGGAGGAGACTCTCGAGGTGAGGGTGAATTAGGAACATCCACAGCTGGTGACTTCCCTGGGTTTGTGTGTTCGAGCTCAGGGCTGGGGTTTCCATCCAAGGTGTCCATCACAGGAGAGCTCCTGGTAGCCCTGGAAAGCCCTGCCATGCTCCTGCACTCCTGCTGGGAGGATGAGCTGTGCTCCCCCTGCATCTCTGTCACAGCTCATCCACCTCTTCCTCCTCGGGCATCCTGCCCTTCTCCAGCTGCTGCTCTCAAGCAGGTCTCTGGTGATTTTGCTGAGTTCCCAAGAGGCTGAGTTCTGCTTGTCCAAGCTTTCCAAGGAGATAAATGCTGGCACAGGCCCTGCATTGCTGATTAGCACACAGTGAGGGAGGCAGCAATGGGCACTGGTGATGCTCCAGCACTGGCTGGTTTTGCATGGCGGTAACTGGGAGCAGAGCAGCTTAACAGGGACTGATTTTACTGAACATCTCTCCCTGTGAAACCTGACTGCCATGGAGGGGCTGTGGTGATGAAGCAGGACATCACCACCTCACCTTTGCCCCTGGGTGGTGCATCCCAAGCTCATTCCCAGGCCAAGATGCTGTAGGATATTATCCCATGGATGTGTGAGAGGAACAGACACTTTCAGGCTGTGATATGGACTAAGCTGACCCCAGGCTGGCCCCAAACCCACCCCAGAATCCTGAGAGCTTTCCTCTCTGCCAGATTTGTTCTGCAGCTGAGCTGCTGGAGCTGGAAGGCGTTTGCTATCATGTCCATAACTCATCTTGCCACACAAGGGAATCCCAAAAGTCTGGTTAAAATACGAGTGGGGAAGATGGTCCTGACAGTTCAATTAATGCAGGGATTGGGACATAAAAATCCAGCAGGAAATGTTATGTACATTTGTAAAATGGTACTTGCTAGGTAGGAAAAATGTGCTTTATTTGAGAATTAATATGAGCCCATTTCACTGCCTAGGGAGAGCCAGGGAGTGTGTTGCTCTGTGCCTAGATCTTCACACCAGCTTCTACTTTGAACTGTTCAAACCCAGCATCACTTTAAGCTATTTTGTGCAAATAAGAGTGACAACAACACTAAGCCCTTCATCTTGAAGTACAGAAACATCATTCTTCTTTGTAAGTCATCATAAATTACAGCTGCAAAAGCAAACACTGCTCCACCTGTGGGCCCAGTAAATCAAACTAAGCTCCTATAAAATACAATGCTCTCCCCACAGACACAAAGTCCTTGCTGAAAAGCACAAGGATAACATGAACTGACCAAAGAAGTGAAGCACTTTAATCTTTGTTTTGAAATCCCCTAAATTGCAGCCCTGCAACTGTTCAGAGCCACCTGCTTCCTCTTCCCACTAACGCAGCCCAGGCTATTTAGCTCCAACCTCCAATTTTGCTCTTCGTTATTTGCTGGCTGCTGAGAGCTGCTTCACTTGGGAAAATTGCTGTTTCTATGTGCCAGCCTGGCTGTAATGTGCTTTTCTCCAACTGCTTGGCTGCTGTGTGTGCATGACTGCATCCAGGTGCAAACAGCTGGGAAACCTGTTCTGCAAAAATGCTCCTGCTTTCCTTTGGGTTATTCCCTCCTCGCTCCTGGCAGTTGGGCTGCTCTGGAAAAGTTCTGTCTTAGGGCTGTGTTGAGGAAGGGGGGTTTAGTGTCCCTGCGGGAGCAGTGAGGTGAGGTGTTCCCTGAGGTGAGAGCTGGGGTTGGGTGGGGTAAAACAAGCAAAGCCCGGGCTAGGCTTTCCCAATGGGAGGAAAGGTGAGAGCAAACCACAGCTCAGGCTTTGTCTTCCAGAATCTGGCAGTGCTGAAAACCTGCTGGTGTCTGGGAAGCAGGTGAGGAAGATGGTGATTCCCAAGGGAGTCTCATTGTCCTAGCTCAGGAAACTTAATTACCAGCAGTGCCAGCTTTGTTTCATACAAGGGAACACTTTCTGTACCAAATGGAGGCAGGAGAACCCATGGAGGCATCACACCCAGCGAGAGGGGCAGATGGCATTTTATAACTCTTGCAGTATCCTTAATCCCACCAAGTCCCAGGAAGGAATGGGAGCAGAGAAAACTTTCTCAGTGTGCAGCAAGAAGGTGTTATTAGAGCAAGCTGGCAATGGGACCTCCTGGCACGTCAGTGTTTGACTGGGGGAGACGTGGGGGCGGCATCGATTGTGTTGTGGCTTTGATGCATTGTCACTTCAAAGCACCAAGCTCCCCGAATAGTTCAGGATCTTGCACAGATGTTGGCAGGTGATGATAAGTCCATGCAGAGATGGGAAAACCCAGTCCATGGGGAGAGCTTCAAAGCTGAAGCTGAGAATATTGCAAATGTTATGAAATATTTCAAAGTCTGTCAAGTGGGAGCTGTGCTTTTAGATTAGGTTAAGAAATGTGTGGGCTAATTTTGTGAGACTCTCCAGCATTTACTGTGGATTATGGAGTCTCTTCTAATCTTTAAATGGCTGCACTTTTCTTTTAGTTTTCAAAAAAGAAAAAGAGCCTCAAAGGAACCTGACAAAAGTGTTTCTCCATACATTCAGTTTGAAGACAACTCCCAAGTGACTGCAGTTAGTGAATGATACAGAGGCTTTTGCTAACAAAAATGGGCAGGTGGGTTCCCAGCTTGGAACCTGCATCACTCCTGGCACAGGGAAGGAATCAGCATCAGGAGACAGCTGCAGGGGAAGCACAGCCCGCTCACTCCCATCACCTCCTGTTTTGCTTCTCTTGCTTATCCATCTTCATTTTTCCAGCTCGGTGTCTTCCCAGCCTCACAGGAGCCACACGGACCAGAGGGAGCAGCCTGGACCTCCTTGGCCGCTGCATTTCTCCCTTACTTACACAACCCTACAAGCGTTGGAAGGGACACAAAGATAATTCAGTTCCAGCTCCATCTGCGACTCGCCCACCTTCCCACCGTGTCCAGCCTCAGCAGAATAAATCCCAAGGGCCTCGTTTCCTGCCGTGAATCTCACCCGCTAAAGCTGCTTGCTTTCACTGCCTCTGCCCTCCAGCCAGATGCGGCGCCCGCATCATTTTATCCCCGCGAGTCAGCGCTGATTTTTTGACGGGGAGATATTTATTGCCTGTTAGCCGGCGTGGGAGCCCTCTCCACACACGCCAAGGAGCAAGGCTCCAGCTCCAGACCCATTAGTGGTGTCACTGTAAACACACCAACAGCTTTGGGCTTGCAGGGACAGAATTTTAGCAGCGTTCCTCACCGCAGCCGGCATCTCTGCTCATTAAAACCGAGTGAAGGACCGGCTGCTAATGGAGCGCCAAGTGTTTTTTTTTATCCTCCTCTTCCTTTCTGTATACAGGGAAAAAAAAAAGAGTGAGCTTCTTGAACCTCCTGATTGTAAGCTAATGTGTTACTCGCTCAAAAAGCTGTCAAAATCAAGAGGAAGGAATTATAATTTTGATGTTAAACTGCATGATTTCTTTGTCTCTTTGAGTCAAAGCATTGTTTTAAATTGTTTCATCCGTCAAAGCTTATTTAGCAGGGATTAAAATTCAAAATGAGTTTAAGAAAAGATAAAAAGCCATTTGGCTTGTTTTAATTCATGTTGTCTTTGTGGGAGCTAGTGTGAATAAAATAGAAAAATACATTTCGGTATGAGGGTGCTGGAGAGCAGAAAACTGGAATTTGAGCATAAAAATCAACACATACTTATGTAAGCACAGTATTTTTCAGGAATTCTTTATTTCAGATACTTAAGGAACCCAAGACATTACAGAAATGACAAAAAAAAAGAGAGAAATATCTTGCTTTAGAGCACTCTAGAGCTGTGGGGGCAGATATTGCTTCCCTTGAAGGCGATTTGCAGTGTGGGAACTTTGGTCTGTGCATTAGGTTGTAAACCTGGTATTGTCGGTGCCTGCTGTACATTCCGACATCTACAGGTGATAAGCAGGGGTCGCTGAGCAGGAGCGAATGAAAAAGCTCCTTGTGGATTTAATTTTGGTGATAATTGTCGGATTTCTTTTCGCTTGGAATAAAGCATTTCTCCCAGCAGCGAGCCCTGCGCTTTTCCCGGGTTTCCAAAACGAGCCTTCGAGAAGGGAAGCCGTGTGAATCACTGAAATAAATACAATGTTTGCTGCTGAGCCTCCGCGGCAGAGCTCGTTCCCAGGCTGCGAGGGGCACAGGCGCTCCAGAAGCGCACTCCCCCCGAAGCGCATTCTCTGCTGGTGCCAAGCAGAGAGAGAACGAGGCTCAGCCTTGCTGCTTGCCCTGCCTGCTGCTTGGAGAGCTGGAGCGAGGTCCTGGGAGAGAGCGTCTTAAATCCCACTCGCAGCCAGCAGCTTTGGGGGATCTGTCACACGCTGCTGTGTGAAATGACATTTCCCTGGCGCGGAGGGGGAGCTGGCCTGAGAGTGGCTGCAGTGCCAGCTCCGCAGCATGGCAAGGCTTCCCATGGAAGTCCCTCCAGGAGGATTTCCAACGACCTCATCTTAGCCAAAGACAGGGCTGCTGCTTCTGGTTCTGCTTAAATTTCCCACCGAGGACACATTTCAGCAATGGGAGGTGGTTTGGCTCCCCAGACCACCTAGGGTGGGATCCTGGGATTAGATCCAGAAAACCTGGTCCTTTCTGCATCTGTGCAGCAAAGATATAACATCTGCACGTGTCCAGATGTTAAAACACAGGATTTATGCCAATACAGCATGAATAAAGTATATAAATAAATAAAGTATGTGGATGTCATGGTCTTTATGTGAGGATATGCAGAATGAAGATCTGCAGGGATAATATGAATATATTGTATATTTATGCTACAGGGAAAACCCCAGCAAGGTTTTCCCTCCACTTCAAACCAAAAGCCCCATAAAGGGGTAAAAGAGAGGAGATTTATTCCTAAATGTCCCACAGGACAGCTCAGCAGGAGGAGGGGACTCAGACTCCTCTTCCTCAGCCTGCCATGAGCAGAGGAAGCTCTGCTATTGGAGCTGGGGAAAGAAATCAGCTCTGATCAGGTATAATTAATAAATTCACTCTCCTCTGCCTGCCCCCTCCTCAGCCTCCTACCCAGCCACCCTGGAAAGGAGCAGAGCTGCTTCTGGCTCGAGGTGATGGTGAAAGTGGTTATTTTGTCAAGATTTTGGCCGGGATTGCTTTAAATGAATAAAAGTGAGGCTCTAGGGACAGAAGGGTGTTATTTTTTTTTTTTTTTTACTGCTTCTTGTACCTTAAAGTGCTGCATTTAAGCCATCAGGAAAGTCACTAAAAGCCTCTCTGGGGGAATTGGGAAGGCAAAGCCTCTCCTCTGAGCAGTGGTGGGAAGTTACTGTGCAATCAGGTAAAGTTTTAAAGGATTAGTTGGTGTTAAAAGTCAATATTCTGTGCAGTTATCTGCCAGGGATGGAGCATTTTAGGAGCTGTAACTACAGACTGTTACAAACCCTGTGTTGCTTCCTGAGTTGGGCAGCTTTTTCCACTTCTTTTCTGGTCCTGTGTCCCACAACATGAAAAAGAAAATGAAAAGGGGACTGGTCATCTTAGGGGTGAAATGAGAGACTCCCTGAGAACAGAGAGCTGAAGGAGAAAGGAAAGTTAATGAATCCATCAGGCTGAAATCCCCAGAGTCAAATATTCTTTTCCACCAGAGCGTGTTGACAGTTGGAGCCCATGAGCAGCCCTGGGATGACAACCAACAGGAGACTTGGGAGCAAAGTGAGGGAAGGAAACCTCAGCAGTGTTTTCTTCGTAAAACTTGTGGCAGATGCCACATGGGAGTCAAGAGAAATAAAAGAAGCAAATATGAGGTGCCAGGGGAGAGAAGGGAGCAGCAAACATTTTTCTAATCCCTGAATTTGACAGCCGCTTTATATGAAATAAACTCTGAAGGCTCCTGCCTTCCCCAAGGTATTTTCTTTCTAAATAGATCTATAGATACACTAATTAGTCAATGGAGGAGCGCAGGAGTTAATCCCTAATCATGTAAATGTGTTGTTTCAATTAATTAATGCACGTGGCGCTTGTGCTCTAGTGATCGGCACCCTAAGGAAAGACAGAGGAAAATAATCATATTTAAGAGTTTGCTCCCATTAATTCCTCCAAACACTAATGGTGTCAAAGCTTCCCATGGTCTTTCTCTATAATTGAGTGTTGTTTTTCAGTGGTGTGTTATAAATTAGCCAGAATCACAGGCTGGAAGTGGTGGTTTTGGAAAAAAGAGAAAAACAAAAAATTTTTTGGAGGGAGGTTGTTTTTTGGTTTTATTTTTGATGACTCCATAAAGCAATGCAGAGAAGGGGAGAAGTGAAACACTATTTAATGGGTGCTGATGGGGCTTTGCCAGTCTATAGGATTATAGGGGGATTGTTGGAACAAGCAGAAAGACCTGGAAGAAGAAAATAAGCCAGCAAAGAGAATTATTTCAGCCATGAAACAACTGTAGCCTTAATTAAGCACCTTACTTCTGACCTACCTAAAAGAGCTGCCTGAACCATTTCTACTGCTTTTTTTGCCAAATGTTAGCATTTCAGCTCAGACAGTCATGATGAAGGTTAATAAAAAGGACATGTTTATATAAACCTGGGGAGACTGTAATGTCCTTTTTGTGCTGTTTCTGAGAACTGCAACCACCAGAATCAGAATTAAAAGCTGCTTTATTAAGGAAAAGGCATAAAAGCAATATATGAAACAAGGCAAGTGAAGGCTGGATGAGCCCTTCAGAGCAGACAGCACAGAATGGAGCTCACAGGGAAGTTCTGGCTCCTTGGCAAGATAAAAATACCCACGCATGGGATGACAGAGGCATGTGTGGAGCCAGTAATTACCTCCTGGACCAGCCAAAGGCTGCTTTTATGAAAAGGCAGAGCACTGTTTGGTTTGTCTGGGGTCTCTGTGGAGAGGTGTGATGTTTGCAGAGGTTGTTCTGTTTTAGCTTCACTGGCCAGCAGCAAACATGCCCTTATTGAAGCCCATCCTTTGGGATTTGGAGCTCCAGGGGTGATGCTCAGGATGAAGGATGTGCAGGTTGTGGAGGTGCAGGAGCAAAGTCCTTGTGGTGCAGGGGGACCTGCAGAGTTTGTGCTCTGCAAGGCCCTTCCTGCTTGTCCTGCCAGCAGCAGCCTCAGCCACGAGGCACCCCCAGACTGGTGGCTCTTCTGCATGAGAGGAATGATGGATCTGTCTTTACAAACAAGCTGTGGGTCTGCTGGTAAAGGGAATTAGCCCTGAGAGACAGAAGAAACAATAGGAAGGGTTCCACTGATTGATGAATGGAAAGACATTTGCCTTTACAAAGTGTAGGTTTGCTGATAAACTAAACTGAGTATTGAAAGACGAAAGAAATAATGGGGGAAAGCCATGGATTTCATAAGAATTAAAAATTAAACGGGAAGGTTGTACATTAGAGGGGAATCTTTCTGGGATTCTGAGAAACCTGCACTTCTCAGCCAGTGTGGAAAGAGAGAGAGAAATGCAGGGGGAAATTGGGATAAGAAGGAGACTGCATCCTCCAAAAATTTGAGAGACCCCAGGGAATGCCCCATGGCCTCTCCCTTTATTGGAATAGAGTAAGAGGACTCGGTCTCCTTTTTGGACATGAACCTCTGGTGTTTGTGGATTAATTTTCCTAACATCCAGCATAGATATAATTGTTGCAAATAACTGAAAAAGTCATTAAAAGAAAGGCAGGAGTAAATTGCAGGGGCCACCATGTGCCCTGGCTGTAAGAAGTGGGACTTTTGTATCTGCTCTCTCACGATGTAGCTGGTGTGCAGGTCTGAGGGGAGCCCTGGGGCACTGGCAGCCCCGGGAAGCTGAGGTTCATGGCTTTTGGAGTACATTTGATTTTGGCTGCTTTGCGCCTGACTGCACAGCTCAAGGCCTGATCAATCCTGCTAGAAGTACCATTTTTTGGAAGACTCCTTGGAAATGCACTGCACTGGGGCTAGGAGAAAATGCACTTGGATTTCTTTGGCCCCATGGGCCAAATCTGCCTATTATCAGTTTGATTTTTTGGAAATTTTTTTCTTTCACTTTCCTGGAGAACTCACACTGCAGTTTCCTCGAAGGCTCCCTCCTCCTAGAAAGCATGCAAAGAAAGCTCTTCACAAATCAGTGAAGAAGCTGGGTTTCCCAGCTTTTCTCAGGCAGATGAAGAGGAAAGGTTTGCAATAGCAAACTCTGAGCTCTGTCCTGGCTCTGCAGCATCCCAGCACAAACCCCAGCCCTCAGTGGCTGAGCCACTGCACCGCTGTGTGATGCTCAATTAGGAGCTGTTTTTTCCTCAGTTTATTAGGGGGTAGGAGAATATCTGAGTTTTCTGTGGCATTTTTTCCCACCTGTTGCTACAGTAACTGTTTTGTCAGGCTGCTGATTTGGGTTTTCGAGTGACAGAAGGTTTAATTTTGCTTTAGCAAATTATCTCTTTTCTTTGAGAGTGATTTCCTCTGGTGAAAAATCCCTCCTGAAGCTTCCACTCCAGAGAGCATTCATTTTAAAGATTACACCTCTCTGATTTCCACTCAGAGCATGAAATCTTCCATTTGTCCGTTTGCTGGACTGGCTGTGATTCGCTTCTCCCCTCTGCAGACCAATCTCCAAGTCTCTGTCCTGGTGGTTATTTAAAACCAGAGTCAGCTCCACACCGAGCTGTGATAAGGGAGACTCAAGGCCTATAGAAAGTAAATGGATTGCAGGGAGGAAAATCACCAGTCTGCTCTGAAGCTCAAGGACAGCATAGAAAAGCACAGGAAGGGGCTGCTTCACCCAAATAAACCAAATTTGCCAGCCTGGAATGATGGTGACAGCAGGGCTGGAAGTTATTTTGTTGTTCTTCCTCAACTGATCAAGAACTACAACAAGATAATGATAATCATTTATTTCTCGCTGGTTCTTTCTCCTTTGTTTTGTTTTTTTTTTTAATATAATTGTACTGAAGCATAGAAACTTAGTGTTAGTCTCCTGCTGAAATGTATTTATGGCCAGTTTATTGCCAGTTGTTTAAATGTGCTGGAGTGACGTGGGTACAGAGAGGACAGGAAGAAATTTCCCATTTCTGAACAGCTTGAAAAGAAATCTGAAAAACTGAAATCCCAGCTATTCGCTCCATTCACTTCTGGAGCACTGTTACAAAAGCAACATTTCCCTGCTTGAGAGTTTGCACTTTCTTTCCTAATTTACAATTCCCTCGAGTGGGTTAAGAACCTCCTAAGAGCTCCCAGCAAAGTTCTCTTAGAAACCTCAGTGCAGACAAAAAATAAAAAACCCTGGAGTTTTTTCTGTTCTGCTCACCTGTGCCCAAACCCCCGAGAACTGTTGCTCACGTGATTAATTCCCATTTTAGGGAAGCTGGGGAAGGCTCAGGCTGGGAGCCTCGTGGCATCCGCAGCGCCGGGGCTGCCCCCGGTGCGGAGCATCCCGGAGCCGGCAGCGCCTGGTGCATCCCGGGCCATGAGCGATGGAGCTCTGCCACCTTGTGGGGCTGTCACCTCCTCTGCCTGGCAGGTTTCACACCCAAAGATAACTTTTCTTACTTTATACCTTACAGGGAGCTCCAAAATCAAATTTGCGAGGCTTTGGAAAACACGGCTGGAAATCCTCTGCGTCTCAAAGGTCAAACCTGATGTTAAAGTTATGGTTTCAGTGCAACATTTGGGAAGAAATGTGACGTTTGCATTGACGCCAGTGCTCTTCCCTGATGGCTTTTTTGGTGCTCCCAGTGTTTCTGGATCTTGAAGGGTGTGAAAGGAGCAGGGCGAGGTCTGCAGATCTGTGGGAACCCAGGATGGAGGGAATATTTCTCTGCCTGTCCTGAGCACTCCTGACCCTCAGCAAAGCTCCTTTCAACCTCTGTCCATGGAGAAAGCTCCCAGAGCTTTCTGAGGAGTTGGAAACAACTCAAGTATGAATTAGATAGCAGTGGAGTTGGTAGCTATTGCTTAGTGGAAATGTATTCTTTAGGTTTTATATACTGGGGATGTAAGTGAGGGTTCAAGGTGGAGGACTGTGGGCGTTGCCTCAGTTTCCCCTTCTTCCCTCACTCCATTTTCTGCAGTGTTAAGAGCACAGTCTTGTTGGGTAGAGTTTGTGCAGTGCCACATTACGTGAATAGATTGATAACCAGTTATTGGTAGTACAGTAATAACAATACACGTTTAGAATACCTAGAGTTAAATAATTGGATTGTTTGTTTTGTATCTAAGGGGACATTTTGTCCCCTTGAGGGCAAAATCACCTCATGTTTGTAAGAGAGCAGAGCCTGCACCATCCATGGCTCAGAACTTATAAGATATTTGGTCCCTGAAGACCAAAAAGAAGTTCCTCTGCTTCATTCATAAAGCAAAAAAGGAGAACTCAGGGGGTTGGCCTGGTTAGGCCACCCTGCATGTTGGGAATAACCTGACACAGATCAGGACCAGAGGGTGTGTGGTACCTTGGGGTGTTTGCTGGTTTTGGGAGCTGAACCCCACACTGACGGGGTGCTGTGCCACCCTGGGGGTTCTGCGTGCTGACCTGGAGCTCACACCTTCCTCTGCCTCGGGAGGCTGATCAAGAGAGTGACCTGGAGCTCCTGGTGTCCCCCCCAGTCACAGGGGGATTTCTGGAGTCTTCTAATGAATTGAATCATGGAATGGTTTGGGTTGGCAGGAACATTAAACTCATCTTGTTCCACCCCCTGCCGTGGGTAGGGACACCTCCCACTGTCCCAGGCTGCTCCAAGCCCCATCCAGCCTGGCCTGGAACACTTCCAGGGGTGGAGCAGCCACAGCTTCTCTGGGCAACCTGTGCCAGGGTCTCACCACCCTCACAGGGAAGAATTTATTCCTAATATCTAATTTAAATCTACTCTCTTTCAGTTTAAAGCTATTGCCCCTTGTCCCATCACTACAATTCCAGCAATCCCTCAGAAGTCCCTCAGGTTTCGAAGATTCCTTCATCCCACAGGTAGGATGCTTTTGATGATGTATTGTGGAGCTTTGTGAATCTGATCTGTTGGGCAGAAAACAAATACTCTTAAGCAGTTATTTTGAGGTAAAACTTTATATTAGGAATGTCCGGTCTGTCCCAGGGGCAGGAGAGATATTCTCCCATCTCCTCAAGCTTATACCTGGGAAACTTTTCAGCAACAAATAGTCAAAAGTTGCTATTCTGGATGTTCAGAACTGTTCAAAACAAATAAAAATAACCCTCCAAAGCACAGAACAGGTTTCTGGTCTCTGCTGCCTTCGGCCTGTGGGAGAATAAACTCCCACAGATTTGATTTAAAAGAATATAGGTGCTAGATTTGGAAGTAAATCTGCTCTGTTTTTGTTTAAGTGGTTGCTATTGTTTGCTCTGCTCTTTTGGGAAGGAATGAGTCACTACCTGAAATAGGTATGTGCTCAGAAAAGGTTTCAATTTAAGTAAAAAGTCAACAAATTCATCTCCAAGCAACTATAGACAGTTTATGATGTCAGGTCTCATTTGTGGAAACACAGAATATAAAAAACACTTCCCTCCCCCAACCAGAAGGAGTTGTAATTCTTAAAGGAAATAAAGGAAGCAAGGGAGCTTGGGCTAACAACATCAAACTGTAGGATAATCTGCGGGATTATCCTTTAGGTATTGATCTCAAGAAAAAGAGGAGCAGCTGCAGAATCCTCTCAGGGCAAAATAATTGTGTCTGCAATCTTGTTTGCCAACTGATCTGTATCCAGAGCAAAGGAATTATTTTGGCCTTTGGGGGGGCAGGGGAAATGTCAGACATGATAATTTAGTTTGCTGCTGGGATGATGCTGGGAAAGCCTCACAACCTGCTGAGGCTCTGCACCACTGAGTTTCCTCTCAAAATACGGCTTTTTAAATATTTCCTCCTTGGAAAAGCCATGCTGTCCTGGTGCCTTCTTAGCTGTCTCATGGAGGGAAATGATTTCACTCTGCAAAATCCTTCTGGCACTGCTGGAAATGAGTGTTCACACCCCTCTGCTCCCTCATTCCCTGTCCCATCCCGTGGTGGGAACAGCAGTGTGACACTGGGATGGCAGAGTCCCTGTGCAGCACCAAGGAAGCTCCAGGGTGGGCTCAGAGGAGCGTGGGCAGAGCACAGATCTGGGTGGTGCTGGCTGCCAGGCTAAACTGAACTGATGTTTAGGCTGAGACTGTGAAATTGGTGTTTTGTGCTGAGCGTGGCAGAAGCGAGGAGAGGCAGAACAGGGCTGTGGGAGGAGGGATGTGCTTGGCTGTGCATCTGGGGGGGATTCTCTGTGGTCCCTTTGTGCCATCCAACAAACCTGGCTCTGTTGCAGCCCTGAGGCTGGAGGAAGACAGAGCAGGAAGGAATATTGCCTGTCCTGGAAGTGGGAGCACTACAAAGCCTGCATTGAAGTGGGGGGATGAATTGAGAGGGTCCTTTTAGTCCTTGGAAACCTTCCTGAGTGAGTCTGAGGCGCTTTGGAGTTGTCTTTACTTGCTGAGGGATGCATTGACAGAGCCTGACCTCATTTCCCCTGGAGCACAGACCACTGAGTATTCCCTCTGCTTTATCAATCCAAAAGCTCTGTCACTCCCCTGTTTGTTTGAACAAGATCCCCACACATCTTTCCTGGATGAGGCCTGTCCTGCTCTCTTTCCTTGTGCATCCCCAAGCCAAACCACCTCAAAATTAACTTCAGAGTCATTTATTACTGTTCTTTCAACCCCCCACCCTCTTGCATCAGATTGGATCCCTTTGAGCTCTCCAGCATGAACCCTGTTGCCAGTTTTATGACAATTCCCACCTGGGGGGCAGCTCCTTTGGGAAGCCACTTCTTGCTCTGGCTCCTGCTGCAAGTCCTTGGTCACCTGAGGTCTGTGTGTCCCCTTGTCATTGCTGCTTGGCTGGATCTGCTCTGCCCTGGCCTTTTGGTGTGGTTTGACTTTCTCTCTCTCTCCATCGACCCACCACCCAAGTTGCACAGGGAAGGAGAATCAGCAGATCCAAAAGCTGCCTGGGGAGGATGAATGTGCAACTTAATCATGCAGGGGAAGTCAAAGATGATACAGAATGGGATTTTTTGACTCTAAGCCAGGAAGTTACTCAGCCATTCTCCTCCTCTCTCTCTTCCTCCTGCAAAAGCTCTGCATGGTGCCCAGGGAGACGTAGATGTAAGAATTCTTCCATTTGCTACTTCTGGAAGAAGATATGCAGGAGACTAAAAATGTCAGTGCTCCTGGAGGAGGAACAGGACTGCAATCCCATCTGGAGTTTGCAGAGCAGTTTTCAGAGCTGAGGGAGATGGCACTGAGGGGACACAGTTCCCTCATGTCATCACATCTGACCAGGAGACCAGGCAAGGGGAGAGGAAGACCAACCTTCTTCAAAAACACTGTGTTAGAGCTTTTAGTCCTGGGTGGGTTTTAGGGAGGAGAGGGGAAGGGCAGGTATCTGCCTGGACACCCAGCCCTGGCTGTGCATGTCTTGTTCCCAGTATTTCAGCATGGCAGAGCTCTGTTCCACCAGGACTTTGGAGAAAATCCCTGGAGACACTAAAGACCACATGAGAATGGTACAGGATGGTGATGGGGATCAGGGTCACTGGGGTTCAAGGTGCTCCTCCCAGCAGGGAAGGACTTTTTGTACTGACAAATTAGTTCTGGAAAGGCTCAGGGAAGCCCCAAGAAGGTGCCTGAGGGTGTTCCAGCTGCTGCCCTCTCACCTCAGCCCGGAGAAACTGCAGAGCAGGACACGCTGTGCAGCACATCAAGCTTGAGGCTGGCTTCGGACCTCTTCTGAGGGAGATTTTTAGAGTGAGGACTCAGTCTCCCGTTCCAGTCTCTGGGGAGTGTGTCGCTCATGTGCCATGGAGTTATTCCCATCCTGCCTGTGGATCCCTGTGCCGGCCGCCCTCACATCAGTAGATGGCAGCAGCTTCCCGGGAGCTGATGGAGGAGCTGTGGTAGATGCTGGGGCTCAGCCTTTCCGTCCCCTGCCTTCCCCTGGCTCTCAGCCCAGCTTCCTGCCACGCTCCAAACTGTAGATGGCAGCAAGGAAAAGATTTTCTTCTTTCTTTGCGACTTCTGCTCTGGGTAGTATTTTCCTGCTGCTGGCTCTGGGTTTTTGGGTCAGCTCAGAGCCGTGGCTGGATTTAGGTCACTTTGAAGGCTTCGACGAATGGATTGAGAGAATTTTCTGTCCATGCTCCTGCTTCCAGAAACCTGGGTGGGAAACACCCGCCAAGTGTCCATGGGGATGTGAAGGGGGGGATGCTCCCAGCAAACCACACGTCACAGCAGTCCAAAAGTTGTGGTACAAACTGGTGCTTCACAGCCAAGAGGGTAAAGTGGCTCCCGGTGAAGGAGACAGGGTTTAAGCAAGAGTTGTGCAGGCAGAGATTTTGCCATTTCCATCCTAGGAGGTTTTCAAAGCCTGACTGGTCAAGGCTCCAACATCCTGAGTTAACGTCAAACCTTGGCCAGAAAGGAGCTTGGATCAGGGATATCCAGAGGTTTTCTTTCCAGCCTCCTCTCTGACTTTCTGTTCTGCTGTGCTGTTCACACTCAGCTGGGCTAATGTCACATGGTTTTCACTGCCTTGTATGTAAGCGCATTGTCTGTGACTCTTCCTTGATAGATGAGTCTTCAGAAACTCCATCCAGGCTGTTTGACACCTCACAAATAACAATCAGTGTGTCCCAGGTGTGTCTGTAGGACCCTGAGGCCACATCCATCCATCCATCCATCCATCCATCCATCCATCCATCCATCATCCATCCATCCATCCATCCATCCATCCATCCATCCATCCATCCATCATCCATCCATCCATCCATCCATCCATCCATCCATCCATCCATCCATCATCCATCCATCCATCCATCCATCCATCCATCCATCCATCCATCCATCATCCATCCATCCATCCATCCATCCATCCATCCATCCATCCATCCATCATCCATCCATCCATCCATCCATCCATCCATCCATCCATCCATCCATCATCCATCCATCCATCCATCCATCCATCCATCCATCCATCCATCCATCATCCATCCATCCATCCATCCATCCATCCATCCATCCATCCATCCATCATCCATCCATCCATCCATCCATCCATCCATCCATCCATCCATCCATCATCCATCCATCCATCCATCCATCCATCCATCCATCCATCCATCCATCATCCATCCATCCATCCATCCATCCATCCATCCATCCATCCATCCATCATCCATCCATCCATCCATCCATCCATCCATCCATCCATCCATCCATCATCCATCCATCCATCCATCCATCCATCCATCCATCCATCCATCCATCATCCATCCATCCATCCATCCATCCATCCATCCATAAACCTTCCTGAGGTACTTTTGAGACTCTGATGAATTTGTTTAAAGTTTTGCTCTTGTTTAAAGCAACTGGAGTTCAGCAAGCTGATGTCCTAAGGAACTTGGATCATTTGAAGAAAATACCACTCATTGGAGCAGGAAATTTTACTGTGGTACTTGCCAGCTAGGAAGAAAAATCTAGATTAAGGTGAATCACAGAAAAGGCTGCCTTTAAATGAGAGCTATTAGCTATTAGAGTAACTCACGAGGAGAGAATATTTAATGCACCATAAATTACACAGGAATTCTCATGCTTTAACTCAGTCATTTGATTTAAATCTGCTTCTCTCCCCAGCTTCCTATAATTACAGCATAGCTACCAGCCACGTCCCAGCCACCTGCAGTGCCTGTCCCCAGTGAAAGGGACTCCCAGATGTTCGACACCTCTCGGCACAGGGTCCCACATCTATGGGGTCTCTGTGGTGGAGCTGCCGAGTCCCACTCCCGCCCCGCCAGCGGCTCTTGAACCGCCCGGCTGCTTTTCACTCTGCCTCTCTCTTTGTGGAACTGGGAAAGCATCCAGAGCAGCTGTGTTAGGACCTGTCAATCTCAAATTGCAAAGTCATAAGGAGGGAAAATAATCATCGTAATAATAATAATAATAAAGTCATCAACTTGTCTTACCCTCTAACAGAAAAAAAGGTTTTGGTTGGAGGTTTGCATTAGCTATAATTTTCTCCAAGCTGATTTCTCTCTGTGATGCCACTATACAGCCTCTAAACGATGCTCAGGCAAAATCTCCTCTGACATTCATCTCTGTTTACAGAGCTCATCCAAAAACAAGAGGCCTTTTCTTCACTTTATTCAGCATTGCTACGATTTGGTTGCCAAGGCATCAGCCTTTGATTCCTGCAGTTTGGCTCTCACCAGTGATGCCCAACACTTCCTGATCACTGACTGCTGAGTGCAGCCTCCCCAGCATGGAGCCTGAAGCCGATGGCACCGTGTCCCCAAGGTGGGACATCTGCCTGACCTGCCAGCCTCGCTGGGCTCCTTCCCGGCCTGGCACTGGGACCTGCCTTCAAGCTCATTTGTCAAGGCCTAAAATGCAGGTGGAAAAGACTCTGGAAAAATGTTTTGTCAGAACTTGTGCGTTTATGACTGCTCAGCCAAAGTCAGCTTCATTCTCTGGCTGAGTGGAAGGGCTGATCAAGAAGACCCTCAGGCAGGACTCATGAAGCCCTTGATGGGTCAGGAGCAAAAGTGTGGCTGTTATAGACCCTCCTGTCTGCTCACTCTCCCAACCACACCACCTTCACCCCCTGAAGCACATATTTCCTCCAACACCCAGGGATTTCTGGAAAAAGAGTATCTCATTGCATTGACTGTCTTGAGTCAATCAGTTGCTCAAGGCCTGAGCTCATCTTGGATGAGATCTCTCTTAGCAGCCCCTCTAAGCCCCTCATCCCTGCACTGCTGCTAAAGCTGCCATTATTTATGAATAACTCTGAATCCAAGTGTGATCCATGGAAAAAGATGTTTCTCCTTTTCTGGTTTTCCACCAAAAAACAAAGAAACATATTCTAAGCTGCTGAGCATGCCAAGGGAAAAAAGTGGAGGGAAGTGAGTTGGGAAGGGACAGAGAGTGAATCTTGATGCCTTTAAGTCACTTAGATGAAGTTCATTTCTCCTTGTCTGTACAAGGTTGGACTCTTTGCATTTTCATGGTAAATTTGTTTACCGAGCCGTTGTTGAAATTCTGGAAGCAGAGAAAATGCATTTGCTCCATAACCTTTCCGGATCTGACAAGTCCTATAAAATCTATTAAAGCCTTTAATGAAATCCCCGCTCGGAGCCAGCTCCCATGAATGAATGTAGAATCAGAATTTAAATTAAAATGTTGTTTTTGTAGTCTGTGGGCTTTAGCCTTGACAGAAATTAAAGGGACAGTTCACATTTTGGGGGCTGTTGCTTTCTCTCTGTAGATTTTTACTGCCACAAAACACCTCTCCTTGCAGAAGATGAGTGTTTGAAGCTCCTTTCCTCCTGCTGAGCCTGTGGCCAGTTGCAAGCACTCAGCTGCCAGTGCAAAACCTGAATAATCTTAATTAGAAATGAGTAAATTGCTTAATAGGCAGCACTGTCTTTTAAATAGGATGCAGAACTCTTGGGTCTTGGGTCCAACCCCAGTCTGAGGAGCACTGAGCTGGCCTTGCTGCAGGGATAGCCACTGTGGTCAAGAGCATCCTCAAACCCTTCCCTGCCATCAGCCACTTGAGGACACGCTGTGGTTCAGCCCTTGAGCCTTGGCACTGTGGAGACACTTCCAGCAAGCCTCAGTAAGGAGCCTGATGTAAATCCATTGGATGTGCCTGGCTTTGCCTACCCAAGGATTTAATTTCCATATGTAAATGCAGGTCTGCATATGCAGGGAGCGTGCAAGCAGTTCATTATTTTTGATCTCTTCTGCACTGAGCAAAGAGAAGTGTCCCACAGTGGAACATGTGTTTGAGCCTGGAAAAGAAAAGGCTACTCAGAGCTTAGATCACCTTCTCCTGAGCTTTGACCCTGCTCCAGCCTGGCCCAGCACAGGTCAGTGGCAGGCCAGGCTTTTCTGGGTCTCTACCTCCTCCCCCCAGTGAAAATCTGCCAGGGTGTTCTGGGTTTGGCTCCCCGTTCAGTGATGCCACCAGCTGTCCTCGCTGTCCCTTTGGGTCTGTGTTTTCCAGCAAGAGGTGACAAAAGTCTGTATGTGTTTCCTCATACAGGTTTACCCTTTCTTGACACAAACTGGATTTATGTGTTTGCCTACAACTGCATCAGCTCTTGCTATTCCCTGCAAGGAATCAGCTCTTTCCCTGTGGGGAGGAAACATCTAATCTCCTTTCCTGGGAGCCAAAACTGCTCCAGCTCTGGAGCTGCCCAGCTGCAGCTGCTCGTCCCTGTGCTGGAACCTCACCCGACTGAGCTGCAAGGGTACCCAATTCACTTCATTCTGGGGATTTGAGATTCTATTTACTCTTTTCACAGCTTGCAACTCCTTCAATTTGTGTTTCTCCCTTTGCAAGGGTTATTTTTATCCAGAGGGGCCCTTTGGCCTGGATTTATGCCACGTGATGGGTTCCTCTTGCCAGGCTGAAGAGTCCTCACCCAATGCCTCAAAACAAGTGGAGAATGCCTGGTATCTCATGTTCCCATAGGCTCAAATGTTACTCAGCTGCTTCTTTATGTCCTTTCCATGCAGGCTGAGTCCAGAAACACCTTCCCAATCCCCAAGCCTGCACTGGTCAGACTGCAGGGTCTCAGCCAGGACAGTGGTTGATATGAGCAAGGCATTAGGAGAAGGATTGCAGGCCACAAATAAGTGCCTAATGAACACATGTAAACAGTCATTTGGTTCATGGCTGATAAACTTTCATGGTCCATTTTATCACTGTGGATGCAGGGTAGGAGGGCTCAGGATGCTGCTGGCTGTGGACCAACCCTCTCCCCTCTGTCCTGGTTTGGGAGGGATCATGATCACCAAATCATGAACCCCAGAATGAAGGGACCTTAAAAGACCATCCCATTCCATGCCCCTGCCAAGGGCAGGGGCACCTTTCAATATTTCAGGTTACTCCAAGCCCCATCCAACCTGGCCTTGAACACCTCCAGGGATGGGACAGCCACGGCTTCTTTGGGAAATCTGTGCCAATGCCACACCACCCTCTCAGGGTAGGATTTCTTCCTAATACCCAATCTAACTCTGCCCTCTGTCAGTGTGAAGCCATTCCTCCTTGTCCTGACCATGCCCTCATCCAAGGCCCCTCTTGATCCCCCTTGGAGCCTGCTTAGGCACTGGAAGGGGCTCTAAGGTCTCCCCAGTTTTCTCTTTTCAAGGCTCTCCCAGCCTGAACTCTCTCCAGAGCATCTCCAGCTCTTGTAGCATCTTCATGACCTCCCCTGGGCTCGCTCCAACAGGTCCACATCCTTCTTGTGCTGGGCTTCCCAAGCTGGACCCAGTGCTCCAGGTAAAGTCATGGACTCACTCAGATCATGCACCAGTTCTTCCAGCCTGGGATCCAGGAAGATCCAAAGTGTGGCTGGAGCCAAAGGAAAAGGTTTTGATTTCTGGCTTGGGTGATAGCACAGAGAGAGGTTTCATTCTGCAGGATGCTCAGCACCTGAACAGCAGAGGAGGAAGCTCATCTTCCATGGAAGCTGCTTGTGTTGAAACCTCTTTGGGCCAGGAGAGCAGCAGTAGGCAGGAGATCCTCCTGAAGGTGAGAGCCTGTTTTCAATGCAGAAAAGGAGGGGAATTCATTAGTGCAATGTGAAGTGAAACAGAAAATGCATAAATTTGTTGGCAAAATGGCAGGAAGAGGGAAGAAAATGCTCTTTCTATGTCAATGTGTTGCTGGAAGGATGGTGAAAAGTTTTCTCCTTGTTCCTTTTTCTTTAACTCAGGTTATTACAAAGCAATCCGTGATGTTACTAAGGAAAAAGAAATCATTAAGTTTCACTTTGAAAATGTCAAAACAAAATGTTTTGGCATTTCTGAAGTGAAACATTTCATTAAAAACGCTGCATCTGAGTGTTTTGACATTTTTAAAATCCGCTCCCCTCCTCCCATTTTCTCAGCCAAATTTGTTAATATTTTTAGTCCTTCCAGAACTTAATTTCCCAGAAAACATAGTAGTACTGAAAAAATAAATTGCAGCTTTGTGTGTACTGAAAGCTGTGAGCAATGGGCAACCTGGGCAGCCAAGCTGAGGCTGCCACAGTCTACAAGCTCAGCTGTAATTTCGATGTGCAAAAGGATTGTGTAATCATGGGATTGTGCAGTGAGAGCTTTATTCCCCTTTGATTCCTTGAGAGTCAGAGTGGTAGGAATACCTGACATGCAAAAGGAGACTTGGTGGTGGGGAGTGAAGCTGGAGCAGGTTGGGAGCTGGGAGATGATGCTGATGTCCCTTTCCCTTCCTCCTTCTCCCTTGTGGCACCGCTGGTTTAAGCAGTGGCTGCCTTGGAAGACCAAACTGACTGCAGGGAGTTGTGCTGGCGCTTCGTGCAGGGGAGAGTGTGGAGGTGGGCAGCCAGCCCTGCAGTACAGCAGAGTGGGCTGTTTCTGAGTGTTTCCCACCTGACAGCAGCCACCACCACCCTTCCAACCCCCTGGCATGCCCTGGACATGCACGGGGCTGCTCCAGCCAGAGCCAGCTGCTGCTGCTCCGAGGCTGTTCGAAAATGGGCCGAGTCAAACGCCATCAAAAGCTGCCTTTCAAGTGATGCTTTTCGTGCAGGGGAGGGGAGAGCTGGCAGGATGTGTCACTTGTGGCAGTGTGATAGTCACCTACAAAGGCTTGAGGTGTTTGTCAAAGGGGCTGGGGAAGCCTCTGAAGGCAAGAGATGCTTTCAAGAGGAGAGCGCTCTGTGTGCGCCCCGTCACTCGGAGATGAAAGGATCCAGGCTCTGCTGCATTGCTTGGTGCTGCAGCCCCAGCAATTGCACACCCTTTCCCTGCCACAGCCTCAACACTGCCTGAGTTAGAGGGGAAAATGGAAGAAAATGCAGAGGTTTGAGATTTGGTTTCAAAGCCCCTGGCTCCAGGAGCTGGAGTGTTGATGGGCAGGGCCATTACAGGCTCAGGGTAGCACTGCTGGCTTGGCTGGTGTCTCTGGATGAGGGGAAATGAGTCAGGTCACGCCTGATCCTCTTGTCACAGCACCTGGCAGGAACCTGCTGGCAGCCAAACCAGAGTCCCAGCACCTGCCACAGGAGAGGCTCACACCAAATTCTAGGTGAGGGTGATGAAATATGGCACTTTTTCTGCCTGAACACAAAGCACCTGGTCTAGTGCAAAGTGTCCCTGCTCCTGGCAGGGGCTTGGATCAGGATCATCTTCAAGGTCCCTTCCAAGCCAAAACATTCCAGGATTTCTTTGGTGACTTCTCAGTGCTGCAATGCCTTTGTCCTGCATCACTCTGCACTCGACCTCTGCATAAATGACCTTCAAAGGTCCCTTCCAACCTAAACCACACTTTACTGTGCTCATCCAAGCCCGCCTGTCTCCTTGGAGCCCTCCACTTCTCTTTCCTAAACAAACATTAAGAAAATAAGGCGGAAGGGAGGTGGTGGTTCAGGAACATAAAGTCCCACAAAGAAAATTATCTCCCTTTCACTTGAGTTTTTTGAAAGCTGCTGGGTTGCAAAGGCGGTTCTGTTGATTGCAGTTTTAGTCCTTGATTATGCAGTAATGGAAGCATCAGAAATCATCAAGCTTCCTTCCTCAATTTGAGTTTGCCCTTCATCCCGTGGTTTCAGACTAAGGATAAAATGGTCATTTGGAAGAGGAAGGAAGGAAAAAAAAAAACCCAACATAATATTGTTTATCTCTCTTAAAGTCACAGCTCTTTATTTGCCATTCCCGTTTTACAGCTTGGCCATTTGACAGATCAATTAGCAACTGCCTCGTACAGGAGCTGTAAAACCTTTCACAGGGAAACTTTTCCCCAGGCTGAAAAGTACTTTTCTGTCCTTCTTTGGCAGGAGGAACGGCCAGGTGGCTTCTCAAACCAGGAACTGCCAGGTAAGAAGTTCACAGAGGGTTTCAGAGGGGCTGTCACACCCTGCTCAGTGGGCTCTGGGCTGGGGGTTGGCATCAGCGAGCAAGAAATGAGATCAGAAACTGGAAAGAGGAGGAGAACACTTGCAATGGGAGGGTTTAGTGATGGAGATGAACCTGCCCATCATCTCCCTTTCAGTCTGTTCATTCTGTAATGGTTGGGATCACCTGGGTAGGGACTAAGCAGTTAAAGCACTGTGTTAGGTTTGTTCGTTTTGGGGCTAAAGCACAGCTTGTATTTTAAAGTTTATGTGAGGACATCCATTTACACACAGGATTTATGGGCATTTGTGTAAGTAAGGATGAAGATAAGGATGATCCAAAGTTCACAAAACAGGACCAAAATTAATGCAGACCCCAATTTTAGGGCATTGCAGCTGAACAAAGCCCTGGGTTTTGGGGTACTGGAGCTGCTGAGAGTGACTCTGCCACCTTGGCACCTCATTTCTGGGGAGAAGGTAAAGCTTTGCCCATCCAATCATTCCTGGGAGACTGCTCCTGCTCTCATGGTGCCCCGGGCAGCTGATGGGTCTGCACCTCTCACAGGGGCTGAGCACTTTTCTCTCTCTTGTGTTCTTTTTTTTAAACTCCAATCTGTTTGCACTTCTCCCCCCTCCCCATCACCATCCCTTAGGCCTTCTGGGGAAAGAAAGAAACAGCCTCTCTGTTTTTAATCAACCTAATTAGTGTATCTTTAATACAATTAGAGGGAAATTTTACTGCTCCCCCCCTCCCCCTATATCAATTAAAGCCCCACAGTTGCAGGGTAAATTTTTAATCCATTTAGGACCATCTCCCCCAGCCCCGCATCCCCCTCCTCCTCCCGCCTGGCAGAGTGTTGCTTCCTCCTCCGTTTTCTTTGGGAGTCTGTTCAAACAGCACATTGTGAGGAGTAAATAAATTACTCTCTGCCCCCTTGCCCTCTCCTCCACGGCAGCCGGCCCCGTTCCAGGCAGCTGCCCTGATTGTAGGGCGGGCGCAGGGGGGAAGGGGCTCGCACAAAGCCGGGGCTGCACGCTCCGGGTCAGGGGGGGTCGTGCTGTTCATCCTCCTTTCTTCTATTCTCTGTCCCCTCTTCTGCATCTTGATGGGGTTTATTTATTTATTTATTTTTATTTATTTTTTCCAGATCTGGGGGTGGTTGAGAATTAGTGTCTATTTTTTTGTGGCATGTTTCCACTCCCCGCTGTGGGTTTTTCTCCCCAGCTGTAGGTTATGGTCCTGTTTCTCTGGTTGTGGCTCCTGTCCCCAAGATGTGGCACAGGGAGTTGTAGGGTCCTAGTGTGCCTGGCTGCTTCCTTATCCCACTGCCATTCCCGTGTGAAAAGAGCCTTGGGCTTAGCTACATTTCGAGTGAACAGCCCTGCCCCATGCCAGCACCTACAGATCACCTGGCTCAGCCCCATCCTGCCCTGCACTCCGTGAGAGCAGCTTGGGGAGCACGAGGTATCTGCAGCAGGAGCAGCACCCAAAGAACAAGAGAATTTTCTTGGGTTTAGGATATTTTTGTGTGTACTAAACACAGATGGCTGCTGGATCTGCAAATTGAAAACTACCAAACGCAGCATCCTGCAGCTGGGATCACAGAATTTCCCATCTCTGCTCCTCTGAAGCTCCCCAAGACGGTCCCTGCCAGGGACACTTCACTCCAGTTTCTGCAGGACTCGAGGAACCAGCCCAGAGAGCTGCTTAATTAGTGCATCTTCATTTGCAGGCTCCTGAGAGAGACTGAGGGCTCTGAGCTGGGTACCTGGAGCATGGCACCCTGAGGGGATGGAAGCTGGGAGGGAACCAGGAAGGAGAAGGCTGGATCCCACCTTCTTCACTCTCTTTTCACATATGGGTGTAAGAGCTCATTCACAGGGGTGCAAGGGAAGCTCTGGGTGCTGTGGGGATGGGGGCTGACCCTACAAGTGCCTGGCTGGTGGGGGCTGGACTACACAGTCCCAGCATGGAGTGGTGGCCTGGGAACCTGACCACAAGCAGCAGCTGAGCTGTCCTCCAGAAAGTCCTACCAGTGGCTCGTTATCATCAAGCAAACACAATTAGCAGTTTTGCTACTGCCTTTTTGAGGTAGATGGGTGAGACTTCCCCTCTCTGAATTTCTCCCTAGCTGGCCCACAACTACAAGGTCCTGCCTTTATGGATCACTGAGTCCCTGCGCTTTCTTAATGAACCTGCGTTTAATGCTTGACTTCTCCGTGTCATGTTTAATTACAGCAGCTGTAACTTCCTCGTTGGTTGGCTTGAAATAATATCTAAGTGCTTCTGAGCTTTAGAGCCTTGTTATTCTTCTATAATTAGAGTTTTAAGGCTGGTGTGAGCCATCTCTGTAAAACAGGCAGCCATTTGCCAGGCATGCTTAGTGCCAGGCTTCAGGTTTCCCAAAGATGGGAAAGAGATGCTGTTAATGGAACCTGGCAGGTTTAGTGGAAGGGGAGGTGTGCCCGGGGTGCAGGAGGTGGTAGCCATGGTCTGTGGCTTGCTGGCACTGCAGCATCTTGCTGAGCATTTCAAAACTCAAATGTCATCAGGGAATAGACACCAAACTGTTCCTCAGAGTGTATCAGACACAGGAGCATGGGGCTTCTTTTGCTTAAGATTGATTTTGCCTCCTTTAATCTTTGAATATGCTGCTTTTCCCCTGGGAAGGGCAGGGGTTGGGGGAGATTTGGGATCCTCATTATCTCTTCATGTCCCCTCTGCTTCAGTGTGTGACTGGTGACCCTCCTGGGAATGGGGATGAGCATCAGCCTGTGTGAATGATCTTCGAGACCTGAGGTGACACGATGGGTGAGACAGCAGCCAACTTGCAGAACAAGTGGCCTTTTAGGACCTGCCAGCTCGGGAGAGAAGGGGGCTTTGAGCGGGTAGAGAGCACCCATTTACAGCACATCTGCGCTCCCACACACGGCCCCGAGCGCTCCCTCCTCTCAATCTCCCCCTGTGTATTTGCTGCCTTTTAAAGGAAGGGTTTTATTCCAGCAAAAGGGAAGGGATTGATGCCCTTTTCTTAACTTTCTCTTCGGGTACCTGTGTTGTTGAGGCAGCTGCAGCAAGAGGTTGAACATGCAGATGCACAGCCCAGCTGGAGGGGCTTGTGCTGGCCAGGGTGGGGCACTGAGCCCCAGTGACCCCCCAGCTCTGTCCTTGCTCTGCCTGGGGCTCTGGAGGTACATGGGGGACACGGGGACTTCTTGGCCCCGGAGTGGCTCCTGTCCTGGCAGGTATGGGGTGTTCCCAAGCGTTGCAGAGCCAGTGCAACGCCCAGAAACAAGGTGAGAAGAGCTCGTGTTCTCAAATAACTTTTCTGGTTTATATCACACTCACACACTTTTTAAATTCCCAACAACTGGAGGGTCTCATTGCCTCAGATGAGGCAGAAAAAGCCCCAGCCTGTGATGGATTTTGAGCTGCCTCCAGGGTACAGTCCAAGTTGTGGTGCATGTGAGGATCGAGCCCCAGACCTTAGAGAATGGGACAGAAATATGGGAATAGACTGAGCTGCAGGGTCAGGGAAGCACTGGGCTCATGGGGGCTGGGCCAGCTGTAGACAGGACACCCCAATGAGCCACAGCAACTCCTCGGTGTGCTTTAGGGAGGAGCTATCCCCTCTTCCCTTTGGAAAGCTGCTCCTTCGCAGAAAACGGCAGCCTGCTGATCCATCCTTAAATTGGGATTAGTTAAAAAAGACCAGGACAATCCACCCTGATACATCAATTTACACTGTAAACTCTTGTCTGAAGCATCTACATTTAGAGGCAGGATCCCAAATCCATCAGAGCTCAGGATGAGGCCACAGCACAGGACTTTGTACTCGTGGCCAAGGAGAACCTCATCCTCTCCCAAGATCCTCATGGAGTAGCGAGTATTAACAGGGCTTTTTCCAGCGGGAAGGGGATGGTGAGGAGTGACAGTCTCTGAATTGCAATTTGAAACGTTTACAGCCCAGTCAATCCTAATTCATTATTAGCTGTAATTGTTTCAAAGAAAGTGTCCACTGTTATGTAAAATGCAGTCCCAGATGCTGCTAATGGTCCAGGCTCTCTGATTGCTGTAATTTGCAAAGCTTTCGCCTTTCCCCCCCCTCTCTGTAGTTATGATGTGCCTTTTATGAGCCAGCCAGGAAGAAAGAGAAAAGCAGCCATTAGAGGAAAATAATAATGTTGTACCTGAAAGGCCATTAGTGAGTCTTATATAGAAGTATGCATCTGGTCTGTGCCCGATGCTCCCTCACACCCGGACACTGCCTGGGGACTCTGGAGCCTGAGATGGGGACACGCGAGGCTGGGGACAGCTCAGCTTGCAGGGACAGGGGCTGCAACCCGGGCGTGCAGCCCAAAGTGGTGCTGCCCTCACCCAGACATCGGGATATGTCAATACCATAAAGCCTTAAAATTAATTTTCACGATTAATTTTCATGATTAGAGATGGATGTGTGGATGGAAAATCAGCTGGGGTGGAGCAGAATTTGGCTGGCAAATTTGTTGGGGGGGCGTGGTGGTTTCTGGTGGGGAGGGTTTTGTCTCTTTTTGACATGAAGGAAACACCCATTTCTCACTTCCAGTCTCTGATTCTCCTTTGTGCAAAGGCAGAGCCACAGGGATGTCTCTCACCAGGACACCCAAGCTGTGACCTGGGGGGCATTTCAAAGCTCTTATGGCTTGCTGTCTTTCGCCTGCACCTCTGCTTTCAGCTCAGGTGTTTGTTTTAGCCTGTCCGTGTCGATCCTGTCACCAGGAGCTTCTTAAGTCCATAATATCAACCTAATTTAAGGAAGACTTTACTTGATGAGACAGGTTTCAGCCCCTGCTGTGTGCAGAGGGAAAAAATGAAGGTTGATTTGGTGTTTCTATCACACCCTAGCTGAGGCTGAGCTCCCATGGGATGAGGGAGGATCCTTGGGCTGAGTTTGTCACTGCAGTTTGCCTGATGAACAGCACTACATCCGCAACTAGGATCAAGGAGGTACTTTTAGTTCTTTTGGTGGTTATTTATAGGCAAAAAAAAAATTAGAATAGAATATTTCAGTTTAAATGGACCTGCAATGATCATCTAGTCCAACTACCTGAATAACACCCAGATTTATTGTGAACAAGGCTAGGGCATGTGAAAGCTGAGTTTAAGTCCAGCGTCCACCCCATGTCCAGCAGATGCTGCGTCCATAAATTATCTAGGAGAGAAATACTCCATGAATTGTGCTGGGATTCTCCTCGTTCCGAGGCCAGGCTGGGCGAGCAGCGAGGCCGAGGAGCAAAGGGCAGGAGGAGCGAGCCGCGGCGGTGGGGAGGGCGGCTGGTGGGAAGGGAGCGCTGCCCTTTCACCCCTGCGCTCCCACTGCTCCTCCAGGGCTCTGTGCCGTGCGACCCAGTCTTGACACTTCCCACCAGACAGCCCTGCCCCGGCCCCCTCCGCAGGACCCGCTCCCCGAGACAGGCTTTGTCTGGGGAAGATTGAGAGGCTGCCGGAGCGGGGCGGCTGCCGGCCCTGCCCCTCCGAGGAGGGTGGTCCTGCGGGGTCACTGCCGGGGCCAGGCGGGGCAGGGCGCGGTGGCATTGTGTGCTCGGGAGCCTCGGGACAGACCTTTGGCAGGGAGAAAGGCGCAGAGCACCCATTCCAGCACTTCCCGTGTGGCAGAGCCCATCCCAGCCCCTCGCGTTCCTTCCCCCGTCCCGCCGCCGGAGATTTCCCGGTGTTGGCAATACAGGGGATAACTCTTATTCATGGGGAGGGTTTGACGTGGGTTAGCACTGGGGCCTGGCTCGGGCAATTAGCGACATGCATGGGCTTGGAAGTGTCAATTAGGCTTTTGAGTCATTGTTTACTCATTAACACGAGGTCTCTTAATTACCCTGACCTGATGCTATGGGGCTGCTGAAGTTGGCTAATCAAACATGTAGAGCCTTCAAAAGGAAATTAGGACTCAACATTGAGTGGAAATACCCTTTCCATGGCTAAGCGCGTGTTGTTCGGGGATTTATAACTTCACGCTCTCCATCCCTGCCGAGGGCGAGGAGGGGGGAGCGGATGGCCGGGCTCTCCGGGTGTCTCGCACGCTGCCGGAGCAGCCGGCAGGGCTGGGATTGCTTTATTGCCTCCCCTGTCTGCGGCCGTGCGGGGCCGGCAGCCCTGGCTCCTGGGGAAGTGTTAATGCAGGTCAGGGCACGGCTGGACCCGCCAGCCCCGGCGGGAGTGGGACAAGTGCGGTGACAGCAGACAGGCAGTGGTGACATTGCCTCACCAGCCCCGTGCCGGGCTGCACCAGGAGATGGGGTTCCCTTGGCTGGAGAGCTCAGCTTTGCAGCCCACCGAAATGCTGATTTTTAGGTGAGGTAAAACACTCTGAACTCCCCAAAATCACATCTACAAAATGGATACCACGATCGTGAGCACAATGGTCACATAGGAACCGAAGCAGCCTTTCTTCTTTGAGCCCACCCTCCCCAATCTCAATTAATTCTCTTTATTATTTCATCATGGCAATAGTTTGTACCTTTAACGAATGGGAGGAACACTTGCAAATGCCTTTTTGTCTGAAAGCAAAGCTGCTTGGTGTTACTGAACTTCAAGGGATCATTCCCTGTTTCCGCTCCTCTCCCTTTCTCTGCTGAGGCAGAATGTAGCGTAACTTAAAAGTCAGTGATTCAGACTGCAATTATAACCTAAAAGCACAAATAAAAGATAAGCTGGCATCCTACTGTTCTCCATTTGCATCTGTGTCGCATGGGATGAAGGGAAAAATAAAGTCTGCTTTTATAAAGTGTTGAGCCAGAGAATCTCGTCCAGCAGAAAGAAGAAAATAAACAGATCCCCCGAGGCACCGGCTGTTTGAGTTGCAAATGACAACTGGGGTGGAAGATGCACAAGGGGCTTGCACACAGGTTGGTCACCCTGGCCACAGACAGAGCCAAACCATAAACCTGATGCTGGGGGTTTTTTGCATATCCCATAGGCACCAGGCACCTTAATGGGGTGTTTGCCATGGCTTCCCCCAATATTTGCTGTTATTTCCAGTAGTGAGGAAGGGAGGTGGAGGCTGTCCAGGTTTGCCCATCCCATCAGTCACCCTGCACAGCTCCTCAGGGCCAGCAGCTCAAACCTTGGTCTCTGTTTTGGGAAGCAATGGCTCATTTTAACATCAGCAGAGATTTCTAGTGCTCCTGTCTTAGTCGATTGAAAAATCATCTCCCAGAGTGTTGCAGGTTTCTCTGTTTGCAGAGATGGCTGGGTACTCACCAGGGCCCTGTAAACACTTCTTGCTGAAAATAAACAGGTTTTTGAGACAATAGACAATGTTGGGTTTCCCCCCCCCCCCCCCGTGGGCGACGGGGTGTATCTATCTGAACCNNNNCCCCCCCAGAATGTGATGGGTTTCTAACTGAAAAAAAAGAATCCAAAGAGAAGGCAGAAGGAGGAGTGGTTTGGCTGAGGCACTGAAGAAATCCAAAGGTATTGTACTGGGGGGGTGCTGTGCTTTGTGTCTCTGGGGCTGTGGGGAGCTGAAGCTCTGCCACCAAGTCTTAGCTACAATAAATTGTCTTCCAGCCTGGGATCAGACTGTTTCCCAGCCAGGCACTGGGCTGGACACGAGGAACCATATCAATACAAAAAATACTCTGCTTTGGTCCCCTGAAAAGGCAATATCCTTCCCTACCTTCTGCTTTCCCAAAGACCTACCCTGATACTTTATAAAGGCAGCTTGATTTTTCCCCTGTCCCTATCCAAGACCCTTCAGCACTTCATGGCAGACCCTGGCTGTGGAACGGGCAGCTCGTGGGGTCTTTGCCTGAATTTGTGCCGTGCTTTTATTTGGTGTGGCCGCGTCCCGAGCCCCGCGGTGTGTCTGGCCCGGCCCGCCTGGCCCCGGGAAGCGGAGCAGCTGTGCCGGGGATGCTCGGAACAAAGTGCCTCTCCCGGTGCGTCAGCTGTGATTTGCATACAGATGCGTAGGAAATCCTCTCAGTCCCGGCCTGAGGGGGAAGGGGACCCTCGGTGCGGGGAGAGAGGTGAGGCTGCACAGAGTGTGCCCCCCAAATCTCCACCTTCTTCGGGCAGATTGGGGGCCCATCAGCCAGGCCGGCCCAGGCTCCAGCCCAGCAAGCCTGGGGTGTGGGCTGTGCAGCGCCCACAGTGCAGCGCCATCCTGCCCTGTCTTTTTATCCTTTCTCCCTTTCCTGCCTCTTCTCTTGTTCCTCCTCTTCCCTTCTTCATCAGCCCTTTCTCTGGTATGTGCCTGCCGTTGTCTTATGCTGAAAATCTGGGGTACTACCTCAAAGAGATGTTCAGATCCTCCTCACCAGCTGTCTGACTGCTCTGGGTGACGTGTGCTGTCTCACCCAGAGCAAACCCCCACCTGACTGTGCAAATGATGTCAAACCCTGTCCCACCACCTTGAGTCCCATCCTAGGCTGAAGGTGCTCATTCACCACCAGCAGTGGATTTTGCAAGTTAAGGAGAGCTGGACAAACCCTCCAACAACAAGCACGGATCAACTGCAGCCTGTGATTCCTTCACCTCTACTCAGCAGAGACTCCAACTGGAGACTGCCATGGTCCATCAACTCACTTTACTTTAAAGAAGTTATCCATCAAATCTGTTTGAATAGCAAATAAATGCAGGGAAGCTGTGAGTGGCCATGAAGGGTGCTTGGGCAGAAGGGGAGGATGAATTTGTCAAACCCACTGTTTGTACAGCTGAATCTCTGAGTGTTTTGCAGCATCCAGAAGGCTGAGGCTGACTATGAATGAAACCCTGAATTCATTCCCTGCTTATTGTGTTCTCTTCCCCAGATGCCGATGGCTCCGTGTTGCCTTTGCTGCTGGACTCCAAATCCCACCTGGCACGACACTGGTGACAGGGGGACATGTGGCACTGTGCAGCAGCACACATTGGCTTCCCAAGCTTCCCAAAGGGCTCGGAGGGGTAAAAAAAAAAAGTGGAGATACAAGCATCACATCTCAGCGAGGAGCTCAGAAAACCCCTCTCTTCCCAACGCGCAATTAAAGAGAACAAAACCCCAACACCGTGGAGGTGCTGGAAATGAGGCCGCTCCCTCAGCGTCCTTGTCACTGTCATTAACAAATACTGTCCGTGGCACCCCAAAGCATGACCTCGGCAAACGGCAAATTGAGTCTGTTTGTCACGTGGCTCCTTGAGAGGTGCTTGCCTGGTGAATGGCCTTGGCATACATTAAGTGAATAAACTGCCCCATTGTTCTGCTCCTTCAGCCGCTCTGCTCAGTTGACCCATTCAATAACTGTTTGTTTGCACAGATTTCCCCATACAAGTGCAACAAGCTGAACCCTGGATCTGAGCAGATGTGTTTGGAGTAGGCTCCCTCTCTTCGCTTCCTTCCCATCAAGGTGTATTGTTGCGTCTTTTGAGAGCTCGAGCTCTCCCCAGTGTGACTCATTCAGGCAAAATTTCTATGCTGTTCTCAGGCACCCTCAAGGATTTCCAGGCATGATTCACCTCTTATGGCCATATTTTGAGGCTCAAACTAACCCAAAACTTCCTAAGAATTTGCTTTGTCTTTTATCATGGTGTAATCTGCACATGAGAAAACAGGAAATGCAATGGGGAATGGGAAAGGTGTGCTATTGCTAAGATCAAAATGTAATCAGATGTGTCAGCATCTCTTCTGCAAGGCTGTCTGGCTCTGGAGTAGTTGCCCCTGGGTTCCTCTGTGGGTGTTTCCTCACATCCATCATTGCCTTGACCTCGCAGCACTGTGAGGTCCTCTCAGCCCATCCCAGCAACCTGGAGCTCTTCTAGGACTTGGAAGTAGGAAAGGCCCAACCTGCACTTCTGCAGTGCTGGGAGTGCTGTGGGTTGAACTTCTTATTGCCAAAAAGAGAAATGATGTTAAACCATTTGGTTAAACCCTTGTACTAAGGCCAACGCTTTCAAGTGCCTTTGTTTCAGGACCCCATTTTTCAGACATGGGATCAAGAGGAGTTTCAAAACTATAGAACTTCTCATTCTGAAAACCATGGTTTGACCCCTAAATTGCCTGATATGCAGAACCCACTGCTCATAGTTTGTGTCTTCTACCCAGAAGTAGCAAAGCCCCATGTAAATGTCATGAGTTCAGGCTGGTCAAGCACAATCTCGTCTCGGTGCAGGGACCCAATAGCTGCAAGATCCATGGAAAAACAATTTTCAGCAGGAAAGGTGAAGGCATGTACCCCAGTGTTTTAAAAACTTGGGTGGTGTGCAGTAAGGGTACATTCTTTAAAACAAAGAAAAGCTCTGGAGTGTGGGATGTTGCTGCCTGCAATCAAAGTCAGCTCGAGGTTTGCTAAAAATACAGTAGGCACATTCTGTGGGACTGTGAGTGCCAAGACTCTGTAAGCTATTAAAAGTTCTGGAGATTTTAAATCCTTTTTTTTTTCTCTATTGATGCATCACATGAATCATAAATACCCTCAAACGAGCCATTTGTGCATCTCCCTCCAGACGGAGCTGACAGGGGGATAAACCAAACGCATGCAAATATTATCTCAGGGCAGGCCGAGATTGGATGGGGTGAAAGAGAAAAGTTAAACATGGAAGCATATTTATTTCTGAATAATTTTATCAGCTTTCTGCTGGCAGTGAGAGACGAAACTTCGGAGGAGCCTGACCCCGGGATTATCCGAGGGAAGACATGTGCTCGCTGTTTCGGAGTCACCATCTGTGAGTGAGATTTCGGAGAGCGAAGACACGTGGCAGGGAGACGGCTGCATCTGCCCAGCCGGGAGAGGAGCCGCCGGGACCCTCAATTCCTGAGCATCCTCCCAGCCCTGCCCCGCGCGTTTATCACCGCAGCGAGTTTCAGCTTGACAGGAGGGTTCTTCAGCTTTTCTATTTCCTCCCTACCAACCCTCCAGCCCAGCTCTGAGGGACTTTCCCCCCTCCTTCAATCAGCCCCGGCGGGTCCATTTGCTTTTGTCTCCCATTAATTGCTTGCTACTTTTCATTGCCTGCTCCTCCCCCTTTTAAAGATAAATTTTAAAGCCCGAGCGGGGTGGAGAATGGCTGAGCCCGCTGTTATTTTTGACATTCGCCCCAGTGACAGCTGGACCTTGCAAGGCTGGGGCCGTTCGCGCACAAAGCCTATTAGCTATGCCCACTCACTTAATGAGCCCTGAAGTCTGGAAGGAAAATTTCCTCCCCTAAGTGTGGCAGAGCCCTTTGTCATTGTAAACAGGCGCTGCTTGCCGAGCCCTGCCTTGCCTTTCTCCTTCCTGCCACCGTGGCTTTTCTATTTACTCAGGAAACAAAAGCGGAGCCGTGTCAGCGCGCAGGGAAGAAAATGTACCCAGCGACTGGGGTTCGCACGGACCCGCCTGTGCCACCCACCCACCGCGGCCGGGGCTCCCCGGTGTCACCGGCACCGAGGGGACACCCGGCACGGACTGCGGGAGCGCAGGGACCCAGAGATGCGCCCGGGTTTGCGGGTCCTGTGACTGCTCCCTGTGCAGCTCAGAGCAGCAGTGGGAAATCCTTCACTTGAACAGAGTGATTTGGGTCTCCAGAAAATCCTGCATTAGGCTCCAGGTTGGTTTGGAGGGATACTTTCTTTCTTGAATTTCTGTAGTTGCTTTCTGGATTCTCAAGCAAGGAGCTTCTGTCCCATCTCCACAAACAATTCACAAAGGAATCTTTCCTTCTTCCTCTTTTGAACTTGCAGCCTGCCCAAGTTTGGTTTTAAGCCCAAGTATGTCCCAATATATGCCCATTTCCAGTGCAAGTCACTACTCAGCAGAATAAAACCTCAAGTGCCAATAAAGCACGTTAGAAATGGGGACACTTTGGTGTCACTGGCAGCACGAGTTTGTTGAGACTACTGGCAATTGCAAGGAAAGTGTGAAAAACCCCACCCAACTGCTTCTCCTGAGCAAGGCCATGCCACAGGTGGTCCTTCCTTGGGCTGAGACTGACCGGTCACTTGACACGGACCCTCTCACCAAGGGCAAGCAAAGTTTAATGGGGAGAAAGATCTGGAATAGAAGTCTTGATTTGATCAAGAAGGTGGAATCTCTAGGTCTCATGATTTGCAACATAATCAATATCTGCCAGGTGTAAAAACGAGCTGGAATATCTGGTCTTCATCCAGGCTGGGAAAGAGCTGTCCCTGCTTTGTAGTGCTTCTAAGGGAGCCTAAAGAACATTTAAATATCCTGCTCTGAGTGTGTGTGAGGGCAGTCTGAGGCTGCTACAAACTTCACAGCCTGCACAGCCACGATTTCCTTTTGAGGTTCAAGTGTGCTTGAGAGCTGGACCTTGAGGATGTCCTCATGCCATTGCTTTCCTGGGCTGTCCCTAGTGAGAACTTCTAAGAGGCTTCAGAAAAGCAGCTCCCAGCCTGTCACATCTGTGTATTCACTGGCACCCCTTCCCCCACTTCTTTTTTGTTCCTTCTTCTCCAGGGATTTGCTTGCTAGTTTTTAAATATTTGCATATTTCAGTGTTTTCTTTCTGTTGGTAACCAAGACTGTTTGGTAAAAGCTGAGACATTTCTGAGTGTAAGTCAGGCAAAAAATTACCTTTTTGTGTGCTTTGCAATTATCACAGCAAAATGATTCCTTTCTTCCTCCCGCAGTCAGTAATTTATTTTTTAACAGAAAAACTAAAATGTTTCTTCAAGAATGCTGGGTTAATGCTGTTCTTGTTTTGCCTGTGAAGTTAAGCTGGCTTCGTGACCGAAGTATTTGTCTTCTGTTTATAAAATTGCTTGTGGATATGTCCCATTTTGGGAAGACACAAGAAGCATTCACAAGCAAGAAAATCTCAGGTTCCAAACTGGCTGGTTGGTAATGAAGGGAAAAGACCAGTCTTAATCCCATGTTTTAAACCTGCCTTTGCCAGCATTTCTAAAGTGGCTTTTCACTGTTTACTGCAAAAATCCTAAGGCGGAAAAGTGACTGTCAAGATGTTCACAGGAATCTTTGATCACCTCTTTCAGCATCTCCTGCTCGTTCCTGCTGTTCCCTGTGCTGATGCAAGTCCATGTGGATGAGGATTCCTGCATCCAACTTGTGGCAGCCTCTCCTGAGCAGTGTTTCATCAAGATATGATGGAGAGAGAACTGGAATAAATAATATTGGTGAGAAATCACCAAGTTTTTCCCTTCCCAAAACCCACAGTTGTCTTTTTGGTCCATTTGAAGCTCCTTTGGAGCAGAAAAAGGGATTTTCTTCTCTTGCTTATTTTTGTGTCTGCTGCTGGGGTTGCTGTAGCTTTTGGGGGGCTCTTTAGTGACCACCCCTGCCAGCTTGGGCCAAGACCTCCCTTTGCAGCAGCTTAGTCTGTTTGGGATAGTGAGATCCTGAGAAACAATGGTTTGGCAATCCAAGTGTCCCAGTTTAATGCGTGTCCAGTTTAGGGAAATGTGTGTGAATGCTGATTGCAGGATGGGAATATGGAGGCCAGGGCTAAAATGTAGCTTTTCTGACTGCTTGAGCAAACTTTCCAGGTGCTGTGTGACAGCTCCTGCATGTCCAGCATGTGTGAAATCCTCTCAGTCACAGCTCTCCATAAATGCTCGGAAATTTTCCCTAATGGCAATAGAGATCCATTTTGCTGCACACTCGCCTTGTTACAGAATCACAGAATAGTTTGGGTTGCAAGGGACCTTAAAGGTCACCTGGTTCCTGTCCCCACGCCTAAGGGGGTGACTGGGGAGCAAGGAGCCTGCTGTGGCTCATTGTTCTGCATAATTTGGGGGCTGGATTTTGACATGGAGATTCAATAGAAGCCCCTCTTTCCTCTGGGGTCATTTAATCCCTGTGCAAGGGGATTAAGACATGGCAAAGGAGCTGCAGAAGTCAGAAGGAGGTTGTGCTACAAACCAAAGTGAGGGCTAGGAGGTTTTCTCCACCGCTGTGGCCCCTCCATCTCAATATCCTTCTAATATCTGCTAATCGGCTTTTCATTGGAGGCTCCGTTTTAATTCACCGGTGTCCGTACCTCCGACATTAAGTTGGCAAGCTCGTGTCTGTGTAAAAGCTGTAAGTCAGGACTGGGCAAATGGCTCCAGGAGTGCCGTGAGCTTGGCGTGTGTCGAGGGGATTTGCATTTTGAAGACGGAGCTAATCCCTTTTCTATGGTCTGCACTCCTAGGCAGCTGCCCCAGGAGCGTTTTGCCCATCCTCTCCTCCACCCTCGCTGCTGGAGGGGATTTCAGAACAAAGAGGGCTGTGGGTCAGGGCTGGGAGCACAGAGCTGGCATGCAGGGACCTGGCTGCAGTCTCTGCTCGCACACAGCCACTCAAGGTGACCCTGGATAAGTCCTGCAGGCTGCACCTACCGGGCACCGGGGCAGGCTTACGCATGCGGACACCCGATCCACCCATGAACCTGGCCCCCAGCCCAGCCCCGGCTCTGGTGGCCAGCCCAGGCCAGGAGACCTGCTGAGGAACACTGTTGGACAGGAATAAATACATAAACACCTTAGCAGCACTTCCAACCAGCCTGTTACATCTTGAATTGCCTCTGCTCGGTATTGCTGGGGTTGTTTTGAGAGCTCCGTGGAAATCTGGGCAGGTTTCTGCTCCTCTGATCTGCAGAGACTTCTAAGGAGCTGATATTGAGTGAGGGTTTTCACATCATCTCAGCTTGATGATGCACACGCTGCAGAAGCTGCTCTAGCCAGCAGCTGATGGGGGAATGTGCAGGGTCCCTGGGTGAGACACGATGTTCAAAGTCAGCTGCAGGAAGCAGATCCTCAGCACTCCCAGAAATGGAGTGTTACAGCTAAATGTTCAGCTGGCTTTGCCAAGTGAGCACAACTCTTGTGAACATCCCTTTTGCTGCTATTTCATTAAGAGAATTAACCTCGAGATCTGTCATGAAAGTAGGAGGATTGAATGCCAAGAAATTTGACTGGGTTTGACTTCTGTGCTTCATTTAGAGAGGCTAGAATGATCTCCTTGCACTATGGGTGATTATTTACCCCAGCCATGTGCAACGACACTTTAACACAGCTGTGATGAGAGATTTGGAAGCTGAGGAGGATTTTTTTGAACCATTTCCATTTCCTTCTCTGTGACTCTGGAGTTACCTGCCAAGCTGATCTTAGATTCAAAGAGGGCAAGCTTCCTGCTTACCTTTTGCGGAAGAAGGAAGAGCTACAACACTAATTTCTGATCCATGAATTCTTCCCTTTCCAACCTACATTATCCAATGCTGGGAGGGAAAATATTTCCAGTAGAAAATCTCCCAGCAGCTTCACAGCTCCACACCAAGCCCATCACTAGGTCAGGGAACTGTTTGCAGGTATTTGGTCTCCGACCCCTTCTCTTGGGGTGGGAAGACTTGCACCAAAGCAGATAGTCCTCACCTCTGTGTTAGTCCTGGGGAAAGAAGTCCAGTGCTGACAGCCTCTGATGTGATTATTTCATATCACAAGGTTTGTGGATGCTGCCAGAGCAAGGAAATCACCCAGCACAGCTCAGGCAGGTGGCTTTTGTTGGCCATGCAGGATTGCAGGGGAAGGAAACAGAGATGGGTTGCATCTGAAATAAAGCTCATGTGAAAATTTGCATAATAACATGTAAAAAAGTGTGCCATGACACTAAATATAGTGCAGTGCTATTTTACCAACCTCTGGTTAATCAAAGTTAACAGCATTATAATGTAACAGACGTTGTCTCACTGCATATCAAATTTCCATTCTTCAAATCATTGGTGTGGCTCTACATAAAGAGTACAGTGGGAAAAAAAATCCCCGTGATACTACACTTTAAACTTGCTTTTAGACTGATTTTAAAAAGTTGTAATTCTTTAAGTCTCATCATGTGATCTGAAGCAAACCTGGGTGAAAGGATTGTGTGGAAGGGCTACTGGAAGGAAGCACCTGTTTCCAATGCTCTGGAAATAGCCAGGTTTGTCTATCGTGGCTGGAACAGATATATAAATACTTGAATCAAACCCACAGTTTTCTGTAGAAAGAAGAAATGTTTTCAGGTAAAGCCTTCCAACTTGCTCTATTTAATCTGTAGTGTTTTGAGTCTCTCAGAGGCATCTTATCACTTTGAGCATTAGCCAAGGCTGGTCCAACAGGAAAGTCAGAGAAGAAAGTACCAATCCTTTCTTTGATTTTTTTTTTGTTTCTTTATATTTATTTTTTAAAAAATAAATTTGTCATCTAAATATTACATCTTTCCATTTTTTCCTTCAATTTCTATCACAAAGTCTTATCTCTGTCCTACCAAGTGCTTGCTGTAGCTCCAAGGTGCGCTGTACAGATTTCTGTGTGATCCTGATTTGTAAATCAGGCCGAGCAGTAACCCCATGCAAACCTTTGCAGCCCGGGACAATCCCAACCTCTTGTCGCTATTCCTCCAGGAGCTAACAGCAGCACGGGAGCTCTGATGGGTTCTGTGGTGTTAGATCCCACACAAACCCCTCTGGAAACTGTGCTGAAACGTTTTTGAGTGGCTGGTTGGACGTCCTCGGCCGGGTTGGACTCCACGAGGATGCCGGGGTCGGGCGCGTTCCTGGAAAACCCCGCTCCGAGCCCCTGTGGGCTGAGCTCCTCCAGGGCTGCTGTTAATAGGTTAATGAGCCCCTCGTCTGGCCGAGTTAGAGTGCCTGGCTTTCCAAGATAAAACTATCCAGCCACATTAGGAGGATGGGCCTCTTTATGACTGAACGCCATTCATCCTGAGTACACAAGAGCTCGCAAATTTAATAAGCAGAATCCATTTCAGCCCCGTGGCCTACCATGGCAACAGGAGAGAGGGGCTCCAGCCTCCGCTGCTCAGGCATCATTATCTCCAGGGCCATCTGCTCCAGAGAAGCACAATCCCAAACTCATTTAAATAGAGCCAGCCTGAAATATGTGACGATTTTTCCCAGTCTCCCCCTCCCTCGGTCCCTGACGGCTTTCCCCACTCCCCGCACGCGGCTACACCTCCGCACACAAGCGGGAGGAGATGTAATATTCACAGGGTGAGCAGAGGGTACGGGAGATAAGATGATAGTGATAATGAACTGAGGGAAGGAGAACGGGGGAGGGAGGAACTTTCTGCCTTTGGCTGCTGTTCCCTGACAAAGCAAGAGGTTGCAATAAATTATAAATGTATTTTTTTCAAATTGTCTTCTTGGAAGAAATATTTCCTAAACAATGATTCATCATCCTCCCCAGAACTCTGCCTCTCTGGAACAATTAAGCAATGAAGAAAACTCACTCAGTTAATTCATCTGTTTCTGTGTTTTCTGACTGACTGTTCACCGTCTTTGTCATAAGTGGATAAAATAAATTACTTAAATGTATTCACCCCTCGTAACTGGTGACACTTTAGAAAGCAAATGGGAGATGTTAAGGGGAAAAGGATTCAGTCCTTTCCCTGTGACAAGAATTTGAACCCATGCACATGGTGCCTCGTGCTAAGGGCTCCCAAGCCAAAGTTTGGGACAGGGAAATGTAACAACTCACTGAGGTAAGTAGCCTCAAGGGACAGGGACTTGGACAGAGGGAGATGAACAAGAGCATGCAAAGTTTCACCACATCTTTGCTTCTGGACAAAGTTTTTTCTAATGGGTGTTGTTTATTTCAGACACAGGCATGGAGGCTGCAGGAGCTGTAAGGAGCAATGGGGGGTGCTGGCAGGATTCTACAAATCATTGCCCCAGCAGTATGTAAAGTTTGAGGAGAACTTCAGGAGGATATGGCCAGGAGCAATCACTGAAAAGCCCTGAGGAGACATCCTGGTTGGCATCTGGGCTGGAAGGGTCTCTCTGCATGGCCTGTCCCCCATGGATGTGCATGGTGGGAGAGATGTGGCAGCCAGAGGGGAAAGAAACTACTGCAGGAATTTCTGAGAAGATGCCATTTCTCATTTGTTTGCTGTCAGGGCCTCCTGACCCCTGCTCTCTGGGTCGCAGGAGTGAATCTGTCACGGGTTGAAAGACCTCTCCTGTGCCGAGGTGGAGGCAGCGCCTGCCCCTGGCACCCTGTCCCTCCCCAGAGTCTGCCACCGACTGCAAACACTTGCCCTGCTCTCATGTTCCCAGGTCTGCAGGACAAGCTCATGTGTGTCGTTAGAGGACACGAAATAGCAGAGTAGACTCAAATCACAACAGCGAGGTTTGATCCCAATGAGGCAGAAGCCTTTATTTGGGGTTTGCAGCCCTTTTTATCAGGTGTTCCCATACAGGTCAGGATTGGCCAAAGGAACCACCTCTCTGGTTTCATTGGTGGGACAAGAGAAAAGCCCACTCAGAACAGCTGTGTGACTTTGTTTTGAGAACCAAACCCTATTCACAAGAAACACCTTGAAAGAGAAAGTTTCCCAAAAGACATTCCTTGGGAACAGATCAGCCACTGCCAGGCTCAGGCTCAGAGAACCATGTCCACAATGAGCAGCTGTGATCTGTGTGGTGAGATCCAAACCTGCAGCTGGGGAAACCACTGAGTGCTGTCCCTTGGCANGAGATGGCATGGCATGGCATGGCATGACATGAAAGCTGCATCCCCTGTAACTTTCAGGCCAGGCACGCAGTGGGATATATGACATTTCCAGCTCATATCCATGCCTGTGTGGTGCCAAGGTGTCTCTCACCTGAAGCTCTGGCCTCACAGATCTCCCAGCTCCACTCTGGCACGTGAAGCTTGTGTGGATTATACAGAGCGAAGCCGCAGTACATCAACGAGACCAAAGCTTAGAAATGCATCTAGTGGAGGGGGGGAAATGAAATCATATATATTCATTACATTTATTTAGTGATGTGAAGCCTCCCAGAGCCCATAACACCCCGTATCTGCCGTCATCCTTCACCCAGAGCGTGGCAGATGGCCAGGAAGCCAGCACAGCATCGCCGGGGCGGGAGGTGATGGATGCCTGCAAGGACAGGCATCTCCGCCCTGGCCCCAGGGACAGGGGAAGGAAGCAGAATGGAATTATGGAGCCTGGAAATTGGAGGCTTTCCCCCATCAATCGGGTATTTCAGTGTCCTCTCGTGTGGAGAGTGGGGCTTGCTCAGGTGAAGAAATTGTGGTGCACACCCGTGCAGGACACCCAGAAGGATCAAGGTGCCCGGTGTCCCCTGCTGAAGGCTGAAATGCTTTGGTCACATCACTTAGCACGGATATAACCTTTAAGTGTTCACTAACTCAAGGTGTCAAGTCATTGATTAGGAATGCAGACTCAGCAAACTCTGGGTGATAGATGGCCTGTGACATATTAACTTACACAGAAAGCCTCTATTGCTTGAAAATCTTTTTAGGTTGATAAATTGGAGGATCTACCACAAAATCCATAATAATGTGTTTTTCGCTGTAGCACAGTTAGAAATGATAAGGTACCAAATGTTATCAGAGATGAAAAAGCTGCAAAGTATTTGCAGAGGTATTTTAATTTATCAAATCCGCAGAATAGTTGAAAAATTAATAAAAACGATTTTTCTGCAAATTTCTCAGCTTTTTCCTTTCCTGGACTAGCCAGTACCTCATAAAGACCTGAACCTAATCAGGCCTTTGAGTTCTCATCCTGGACAAAGATTTGGAGAACAAACAAAAAACCCATATGCAAACAACTTCAGCTCCTGTTTAGCTCTTATTTAGAAGAAACATTATTTCCTTTAAAGGAATTTTGAACCTTTATATCTCCTCATGTAAATCCTTGTCAGAAATGTTCCAGGAATTGATGTTCACAGCAACATGCAGTGTCTACTCCAGATAAAAGGAAATGCAGATATCTTCACAGAGAGGCTGGTGCTGCCAACTCCAGCTGATCCTCTGTGAGAGCTCAGCCTGGAGTCACCAGCCAGCCTAGACCTTTGCCTTAAGCACATGCATTCAATTATTTAACAAGGAAAATAGGCTCCTGTAACTAATAAAATATCTGATTTAGCCCCTTAATCCCACACTAACATCTTTAAACCACTGCCAATACAGGTGAGACCTCTGGGAGAGGAAAGTTAAATATTGCTCCCTACCTCGTGGCTTGCTTTCAAACCTACATTTCATTCCATCTCTGTTGTTCAGAATTAATGATGCAGGGAGAGTGGCAGAGAGCTTCTCTGGGAAAGCATGGCAAACACCCAGCTCCAGCAGGAACCAGCCTACCACTGTGCAGATCTGCTGGAACACAGGGAATTCATCCCGGATGGCAAAGGCTGGGCTGGTTTCTTTCTTTTTTTTTTTTGAATGCTCAGCTTTTAGAATTATGAGAAAACCAACTCATGGGTCAAAGCCCTCAGAGCCAATCTTTCTGCCTTATTTTTCAGGTTTTAAGAGATAAAGCCCAGCAGGTGGGAAGGAAGAGAAGGAACAGGGCAGTTTTTCACTCTTCTGTGAGTAAATTCTTGGTTGCAATCTCTCCAGCTCCTGGAGCGGGGGCCTGACGTAAGGAGACAGCAGAGCCCAAGCCTCCCCTGCAGAGCTCTGTGCTTGTCTGGGCTGACCCCAGGAATGGATTTGGCTCTCCCAAGGCTCTGTTGGAGGTGGGGTGGCTTTCAAAGGACTTAGGTCAGTCCCAGCATATCACCCCTCACTGACTGATCACTTTTACTTCAGGCTCTGACAAGGGGAAGGAAATTATCATTAAAGATGCCCCTCAGAAAGACTCTGAGCCATTTTCTATCAGATTTTCACTGTGTTGGGAGGAGTAAAGCAATGAGCTTCTCCCTTCACACCCCATCCTCATGCAGCCCATGGAGCTGGCTGGGGTTAAAGGGAAAACTGCTGTGAACCAGGTCTGGAGAAGCCTGGGAGATCAGCAGATACCAGTGTTCTGCTTTTAGTCTGATACAGGTCAGCTCTATAATTTGATCACATTAGCAAGAGTAAAGAAGGAAGAAAAAAAAAAGGCAGAATGTTTGACATTTTCTGATTAAAAAAAAATCACATTTGGGTTGCTTGTAGCGAAGAAGCATTGAGTTAAAAGTCCAGGAAAATTTGGGGCAGGCTATAGCTATAAATGTAGCGAGCATCCTTCCCGGTATCAGTTTCACACACAGCCTCGCTTTCCTGCGTATTTTCTATTTTTGTTTTCTTTAATGGGTTTCAGCCGTGATATTTTTAAGAGCGCTGTTCTGTGCGTAGCAGCTGCCATTGCCACGCTCCCAGCCCGGTTGCCATGGCTGATACACGGGGCTTGTGCCAGAATTTTGTTGGTCAACAAGCCACTGTCAGCTCCTTGGGCAGCGTGTTTCCATAGCTATCTGTGGAGAAAGGCATCCTCAGGTGATGGGAAGCTCAATCTCCTTTTTAAAGGACTCAGCCTAAATGCACTGCAGGTCTGTAGTGTTTAATGTGACTATTTAGCACCCTAACAGCTGAACTCTTTCCAAATTAGCCGGAAAAGCAAGTGCGACAATTTTTAACACAGCGCTGGTGGAGCAGCTCGTTTGTGCTAATCAAAAGAGAGTGATCAGCTTGAAAATGTCCCCTCTTAATTTAATTCATGGACTTCAAAAATAAGTTTCTTTAGATGCAGGTGCCTTGAGAACATCCGTTTTTAACTCATTTGAAGTAGTGAATTCCTCTCACTAGATTTAATTAGGGACAGGTATTAAAACAAATTGGGCAAGAAGACCTTAGAAGAAAAGTGATTTTATTAGGAAAGAACTATAGGGCGCTTTAATTAATGCCAGAACAGCTGTCCTTAAACTGTTTCTCTCTTATGAGCAGATTATCCCAGCAAAGTCTGAGAAGCTGTGGAAAAAAAGGAGCAAGTTCTGTAAAGAGATTCTGGTCCCTGCCTGTGCCACAGTTAGCAGAAATCACAGAGCATTTGTCTGGTCCTCCCTTGGATTGCAGCATTTCTCTGTTTTCTTACAGTGCAGACTCATCCCAGTTTGTTTCTGAGCAAATTGCTTTTTTGTTCATGTTGCATATTCCCTAAACAGTCGTATTAGTGGTGGCAGCATGTCATTTTGATGGTGTTATGACAGTGTGACGCCAAACTCGTATTAACATCACATTTCTTTTTAAATCTTGTCTGGAAACATATTGTTCTCCCTTGCCAGCGCTTCTCTGTTTCTCTCACCCCTTGCCATGGTTCTGGGTTGCCTTTTGGTTTAACTTGCTTGTCACAAGAGGGCCAAAACATTGCATGTGCAGAGGAATTTTACTGATCATTCAGGTGATGGCACCAAGAACAAACCTGTGTGCCCAAAGCTGTCCAGAAGCCCCTCCTGCAGGACATCTCCAAGCTCACATTTCTCTGGCTGGCATCCTCCTTTCTCTTCTGCTTCCCCATGCTCAGATTTATTTACTGACAGACTTACGAAGTTTAGGTTTCAAGATCTCCCACTGCTCCCATAGAATTATTTCTATTTCTCTGATATTTCCTTCTACAATGTAAATTAAAAGGTGGACTGACATCTCCAAATAGTGAAGTCAGTCTTAAATTCAGAGAACTGCACCAGGAGCTGGCAGGGAGCTTCAAGACCAGAGGCTCAGCCTCCCTGTGGGACTGAACCAGCAAAATCTGGGGGAATCTTCCCCCAAGGCTCCTCACCTCCCCAGAGGGGTGAGTGTGCTCTGCTCCAGGATGGCTTAGAGTGCTGCTGGCTGAAGGATTTTCCTGGCTCTCAGCCCATTAATGATGAGGGGAGGATGGGAGGGGGTCCTGTGACATGGGAAAGCTCCCTGACAGTCACTGATGGGGTGAAACACTTACTTTGTTCTCCAGACACCATCACCCTGCACCCGTGCAGCCCACAGCTTCTCCTGCCCCTTGTCCCCAGCCCCTTCCTCATAGCAAACCTTCACCCAGGTTTGTTTTTTGCATTTGTTTTCCCACCCCTCCCTCTGCTCCCTGACATGACAGGCACTCCTTTTAGCAGGGTATTAATTATCACTGCAGTGCTGGGACTGGTGATTATCCCTCCCTAGTGCTTTCTGGGCTTCCCAGCACGGGCTGTGACGAGGACAGGGTGAAACAGCTCAGCTGGCAAGAGACTCGTGTGTGTCTCAGAGCTGTGGTAATTTTCCTGTGCCTGAGAGCAGGGAATGAGGCCATGAAGAAGAGGAAAGGGAGAAAATTGTGGTTTTGGAGTCAATGGAGAATGGAAGAACTCAGCCTGTAGCCTTTAACCAAGATACTTTCTTCCCAGTGGCCCCCAGAGTTGATAATGGAGAAGAAAAATAGGAGTAACTTTAGACTGTCCACCAGGAGAGGGAGAAGCCCAAGAAGGCTGTGAGGATGATGATGTTTGCCACTGCTGAGCTACTCCCTTGTAACAAGAAGCACGAGGAAAGAATCAGAGTAAAGCTCTTGAGAGGGGTCATAAGGAGATTTCAAGGATGTGGGTACACCTATTCCTCTGGGTGCGTTTGTACAGGGCAACTGCAGCAAGTTTTGGTTGTTGGGGACCACTCACGTTTCCTCTCAGGGCTCATGTGGGCAGAGCAGGCATTGGTTCTCTCTCTGGTGTTAATTACCATGTTTGTGCCTGATCTACTCCTTTAGCACCTTGATTTCACGGAACATTTTAAATTAAAATCTCTGTGTTTAACTCTGCCCCCTCGCACCAGCACAGTAATTCTGCCATACTTTGCTATATTTTGGTGCCAGAATTACCCAGCTAGGGCTGATGCTCTGGTATGATCATCATTCCAGTGCTGCCCTGGCCAGAGGGACCTGCCCTGGGAGGTGGAGGCCAAGCTGAGCCCAGTGAGGAGGCACCATGTGGGATGGCAGAGCCATAGAGCATCGAGGTAGGAGCCCGGCTGCCTTCCAAGGCATAGAGCTACTGCCACTGCCAGAAATGCAACAGCTCTCTGACATCAACAGAGTGAAAAAAAATAAAAGAAAATACTCCTCTCTGGCCAAAACTGTGAATTTTTCTTCAGCAAAATGACAACACTGTGCTTGTGAAAATTGCCTTTCCTTGCAGCAGGGAGGGGAAAGGAAGATAAAAATGAAATAAGCTGTGCTTTCATCCCCGTTATGTCTTTTTGCCAAACCCACAAGGATTCTTTCTGTCTTTCGCCCCCACCACAGTTTCCTACCACAGTGAGAAGTTTTATTGCAATTTATTGGGCACTTGTCTAGAAATTTAGGGGTCTCAAGCAAATCATAGCCCCAGCCTGGTGAGCTCAGCTAATAGTTGTAGTAAGAGGCAGGATGCGCTCTGAGCACCTTTTATTTGAAACAGAGAAGCCAGGTGTCAGAGGGACAATGAATGAAGACCCTTTCCCACAGTCACCCCCCTAAAAATTGGTGCCAGGAGTAGAAATGAAATTCATATCTCCCTCTGTGTGAAAACCTGTCCGATGGGGAACTTTTTCTCCAATATCAAGGATTAATTGTAGCAATGGGGCTGGGATTCTGAAGTCCTAAGCAAGAAACCAGCAACCTGCCCTGGCTGTTTCTCTGTCCCATGCTAGACTTTGGGACAAATGTCACACGGGAGACTTGAGGCCATGCTCTGACCCACCTGACATTCCCACATGCAGCATCTTAGAGGTGGTGGAATCAAACTCTGCAGCTTTTCCCTGTGGTGATCTAGAGCATAGAAGGTTCTTGACTCAGGCAGGTAAGCCCTGGAGGACATTTATCCCACAGAGATGCCCTGAGCAGGTAAATCCCCACCCCATCCAGGCTGGACACCTTGTCCCTGGGGAATTAGGCAGAGTGGTTTGCCCATCATTAATGGGAGCAGACAAAAACATGGCCACCAAGGTGCTTTTAGCAGCCAGGACAGTTATCCTGGGAAATTTAACCCTGAAACACATAAACTTGTGCAGCAAGGGAACTCTGAGCCTCATCCCTTACACCGTGGAGCCAGCCTGGCTTTTGGCCTTGGGGCTAATGGGAGATGATTCTTGGTGTTTAGCTCTGCCTGAGACTCTCTGTGTAGCTTTGGTCAAATCACCTTGAAGAGCATGGAGGAAGATTCAAGTGCAGCAGCTTCTGAGGGTGGACAGCCCCAGCTTTCCATGTGCTTGAAGGAATGGAGCAAGTGGGCGCCAAACTGGAGCTGCTGAGAGTTCCAGCATGGCTTCATCCTCCTCCTCCTCCTCCTCCTTCACTGTTGGTTTGGGGCAGCCATGGATAACAGGCAGCCTGCATTGGCTGCCTCTTTTTTGGCTGCTCTGTCTCCAGCTCAGCAAAGACAGCCCAAATACGATCCAGAATCACCACGTGCCTCAATTTCCCCATCTGTTATCAGGGATAAGCCTTGATTCCAGCCCTGGGCTGTCAGCGTTGCACTGCCACGCAGAACCTGACAGAAAAGGGCTTTCTCAGGGACGGGGATCAGCACCCTGGAACTGAGAACTCCCCTGGTTGGACAACCCCTATCCACAGTGGCTCTGCTGATTTTGGGCATGTGCTCATCCTTCCTTCACGCCAGATAAGGAACTGGCTCAGGAAACTGCATCCATCCTGCATCTCGTGTGAAGGCAGATTGTTCACGGGCGGAGGAAATCTCCTGGAGAGTGAACCTTGTCAGCAAAAATGCAAATATTTAGAGACAAAGTGTTCATTACAGCAGAACTTGATTTCAGGGTCAACCCTTTTTGCAGCAAATTGTTAGCCAGCTAAAATGTTTATTGTCACTACACTCTGGCAGTTTTGACAGTACCTATCAAGTTGAGCTTGACAATATCTGCATACGGCTTCAGCTTTTCCTCACGCAGCCATGAAAGGGATTTAAGACAGAATAAAACAATCAACAGATAATTGGAGTTATCCCCTCCTTTGTGGAAAAGCTGAGGCTGCCATTGGCCAGGGGAGATATTTAGGCTGTTGGTGAGATGGTGCTGGGGTACGTAGAGAAATATCTTGGTGATTGTATTTATTTCAGATGCCAAACTGTGCACATGGAACAATAACCACCCCCAGTCTGGCAGTGCATCAACAGAAATCAGACTACAAAGGGATGGTATTTCCTTTGGTCTTTTTCTGTATGAGCCACATGGCTTCCCAGGCCCCTCAGCAGGGAACCACCCAGATATTAGTGGAGTTTCTGTGATTCTTCTCCGTTCCCATTTGTGTTCTCTTCTGCTCTCCTTAATGGCTGCACAGAACCAAGACCAGTGGCACCTGGGAAGAAGGTCACACTCCTGGCAAGCTCAAAGCTCACAGGGATGAGCTCCCATCTCTGCACTGTGCTCCAGGACCGGGGGATGGATGGGGCCAACTCTGCCTCACTGCTGCACTGGGGAAAGGGGAGGCAGCAGCAGGAATTTTGGGACAAAAAGAACCAGGGCGAGATGCTGGTGAAAACACATAGGAGTGGGCAAATCAGCTGCAGCCACAAGGCCTCTAATAAAATTTGGGGCTTTCTCTGCTAGACAAAAGACAGCAGCTCAAGGAGGGAATCTTTTTATCCTGCTTTTTGCTCCTCCGTGCCTTTACTTTTTCCCCCAGCTAATGCTCAGGGAAGGTGAGCCAGTCTGGAGCCACTGTGAAGGGGTTTTGTTTCCTTGCTTGCTGGAGCTGAGTGAAGGCTGTTTCATCTCAACAGGCTGCTCCCAACACCCCTTAATTTGAGAACTCCCGCATGCAGGAAGCAATGGAGTTGAGTGACCTTGCTGAATCCCGGCCGCTGCAGCTGCCAGAGAACAGGGGAGGAAAAGAAAAGAGGGGAGGAGGAAGAGGCACTTTGCTGTCTCCCATTAAAGCCCCAAGAGGCTGAAGATGAGAGAGCGGAAGTTTCAAATTGCCAGAGCGTAATTCTGAAAGTCATTTTCCAAGCGCAGAGCTCTCTGCAATGTCACCTCTCATCTTCCAAGGTGAGGAATGAAGTGACAATAAAGCACAGAATATTCTGCAAAGGCAGAGCTGCTAATTCAAAGAGGGAAGAGGTGCCAGTCCCCAAACAGGCTGTGTCACACCCCTGTGTGCAGGGGAGCCGTGCAGTCAGATGTAGCTGTACAAGGGGCCCAGACCCAGCTCCTTTCCCAGACCATTTCCAGCCTGGATGCAGGATCCAGCTGGCTTATCCAGCCCTTTTAAAAGTCAGGATCTCAAAAGTCCCCCCTATTCACCACTTAGATTTTTAATTTGACTCAAATTCCTGACTTTCGATCCAATGACAGTGATAATTATTATTGTGATCATTATTTTCTCTGACCTCCCTGAGACTGGCAGAAGACCATGATGGATGTGTAGAAGAAAAGGTGCACTTTGAAATTCACACCTCCCTGCCCCATCCCAGAAAAGTTGTCTCTCCCTGCTCTCTCTTCCAGCCCTCTGCCTGCAAAGAAATCTGAATTAAGGAGTTAGATGTATTCAACAAAGAGTTTGGCCCAGGGTCTTGCCTCAAAGAGTGAATTGTCCTCTTTTTCTGCACACTTTGTCAACCTTTATTCCAACTGCACCCCCCACTATGTTGATAAAATAAAAAATATCCTAATATGCAAGCATGTCCTGCTGAGATGAATTGCTTTCAATTCTCCTTCAGCTAAAATCAGCTTCGTCCTATCTTCCTTAATACTGGTGCCAACTGCCCCTCAAAGCTCAGGGTTTCCCCCTTTCCCAAATTACTGGAGCTGAGACTGGGCCAGGTTTGCTCTCATTTTGTCAATGCACTTATTTACCCATCCAGCTGAAGGTCCTGAGTTTTTACACTGACAAGCAATTTTTGCCAGGAAATCCTTTCTCTCTCTCATTTTCAGAAATGACATTTTCCTTCTCTTCAGGCCAGGGCTGATCCATGGAAAACACTGGTTTTAACCTCAGGTGATGAGATGGGAGCACAAGGTCCACAACCTAGACACAGCACTTTGCCCTCTAAGCCAATGGGATATCAAAGTTCAGTGCTATCCCTGGTTAGCTGTATTGTTGTTGTTATTATTATTATTATTATTATTATTATTATTATTTCCTGGTAACTATTTTCGTGCTTTTCCATCTGGGAGGCCAATGAGAGTATTGCTTGCTGGCCTGTATCCAGTTTTCTCCAGCTGGGATCAGTTCAGTCCAATGTTGCCATCTGTCCTTTGAGGCAGGGGGACATCCTCTTCTATTTTGGATCTCTCCCAGAACCAATTCCCCCTTTCCCTTCCCCAGTACACCCTGGACTCGACCAAAGCATCCGACAAGGTGTGTGTGACCATCATTAGACCCGTGCATTCCTCACTTGGCTTGGGCAGTGAGAATGCAGTGACTGGACTGCTGGCTGTCCAGAGCCCTGCCAGCCTGTGGATTGTCCTCAGGGCAGAGGCTCTGTCCCTGTCCCCAGGGTCTGCTGGGGCTCAGGTGTGCACAGGTTGTCCAGAGAAGCTGTGGCTGCCCCGCCCCTGGAAGTGTTCAAGGTCAGGTTGGACAGGGCTTGGAGCACCCTGGGATGGTGGAAGGCGTCCTTGCCTGTGGCAGGGGGTTGGAATGAGATTATCTTTAATGCCCCTTCTAACCCAAACCATTCCATGACTGGCTCCTCTGGGAATGCATTGCCTGGGCTTGTGTGTCTGTACCCCCGGGATGTGCCCGGTGTCACTTCTCTCCCCTAATTCCCGGCAGGAGGGATGCGCGGAGCCCCCGCCCGCTGGGGAGGAGGGGTCCCCTTCCCCTGGCAGCCCGGAGCGGGGGCCGGGAGGGGGGTGCGCGTCCCCGGGGCGGGGGGGAGCGGATTGGCCACCGAGTGCGCTGCGAGGATTTTGCGGCGCGGCCCCATTGGCCGCCGCCGCCCATAAGTTTTTGCTCCGGACGGGAACTTTTCCCAGGGATGATGGAGTAACCCCGGGCGGCTCCGCGCCCGCTCCCCCCGCCACGCCGGGCCAGGCAGCCACCGCCACCCGGCAAGGATGAAGCTCTGCGGGACTTTCCTCGGTTCGTAGTCGTTCGCCGGCGGATGCGGGGGGTGTGGTGGGAGCGTAGGGAGGATATTCCTTAATGCGTCTCCCTCGTTTCGCCTTTAAAACACTTGAGTTTCTCAATTCTGCCTAAGTCACGCCTTGGCAGGGGGCTCGGTCGCCGGGGGCGGGGGAATGCGGACCCGCAAACTCTCCCTCTTTGCTCTGTAGTATTTCTCCCCAGTCAGGCGGTGGAAAGAGGTTCCCGAGCATGTTTCGGGGCGCAGGTCTCCCATGTTAGCGTTTGGCCAGCGAGGTGCCGGTGTCACCTCCGCCCCTCCTCGCTGCTCTCCGGGCTCGGTTGCGAGGGGGTTTCAGGTGCGGGGGCTGCACGGCCCCCGGTGCTGCTGCTCCGAGGCACCGGCGGGGCTTTGTCCCCTCGGCCGCGGGTTTCACCTAATTGCAAAGCACGAGGAGCGAAGGGGAAGGGGGCGAGGAGCAAATTATGTTTTCTACAGCTTCTGGTCGCAGTTCTGCTGGGCAAGGGGATGGTGGTGGTTGGTTCGGTTTGTGTTTATGAGCTCTTTTTCCACCCCTCTTGAGCATTGCTGGGTAAAAAAAAGGGGTGAGGGAGAAGTTATTAAATAAAAAGTTAGTTCGTGCCCGTTCAGCCGGGTGTGCGTTTCAGCGCCTGCATTAACAGAGGCACAAAGGAGGAAGTTTTGGGATAATGCGAGGTGCCTCCTGCAAAAGATGGTGATTGCTCCAATTGTTGTTCTTCAGGGAGAAAAGAGCTCTAGATTTGGCTTAGACAAAGGCATTGCCTCTTCGGGAAGGACCCGCCCAAATCGGAGCGAAGGGGCGCGCTGGAGAGCGAGCAAAGGGTTATTAAAAGTTTTTTTGTGCCTGTGCATGTTGTTCCATCTGCCAGGGGCCTGTAGTGGGCAGGTTTCTTCGCAGCCCTTCAGCTGTTCCATATACAATATTAATGCTGGCCATTTCTATTCGGCATACAACAGCACTAATTGTAGTCTGAGGCATTAAGGCAGCCAGCCCATCTGCATAGAAGCTTTCAGAAAGAAACAAGGAAAAAAAAAAATCGTTCACCCCCAGCTGGTAACCGGAGAAGTTGGTGCCAATTACAAATGCGTAAAGTTTGAGATCTAATTGTCTTTGAAACAGACTCAAGGAAGCCAATGGAACACAGTGCGGCGTGTTTATGGCTGTGTTTACACAAGCAAATGGAGTTTTATTTAAAATAATTTCAAACTTGAAGAGCTTGAACTGAAAACACAAGGTGGGGAAAAATGACATGGAGAGCAGCGGAGGGGTGTGAAGGGAATCTGATTTTAAAAATCCTCTTTGGGTTCAGCGCTTCAAGCGTTCTGCAGGCAGGGACTCCGGGAGACCCCGTCTTAAACCCCCTGAAGATGAAAATGCGCGAACATTTATTTTAGACCTCTCAGCTGCACGGCTCCCTTTAGGGAAGCGACGGCTCTTTGAGACCTGGAAAGGCACGATAATTATCTCCTCCCCGAAAACAGCTGTGGAGTGACTCTGGAGAGGTTTAGAGAGCGTGTGTGGGAGAAACATTCTCAAAAAATGGCTGAAAAATACTTTAATTTAAAAGGTCGAAACTGCGCCGGAGGGAGCGGGCGGAGCTGTCCGTGGTGCTGACCCTCCTCCGCCCGGAGCCCACGAGTTCCCCCGCGGGCTCCTCCAGCGTGGGGTGTGGGGCTTTTGGCCTGACACGGAGATTTTCTGCGTGTAGGAAGGGATTTGGGGGCTGCGAGATGGAAATTCCTGCAGCTGCTGAAGTTGGTAGCAGTGAGAAACTCCGGGGAAGGCGCCGCTTTTTTGCAGCATTTTGGGAGGAGAGCTGAGGGAAGTCTGGCGAGTTTGGGAACAAAGAAAAGCCAAACACCCTCTCGCAGCCCAGAGCTCAGCCGGATGGTATCAGAGCTGTCAGCTGCCTTAGGGCTCCTAGGTGCGTCGCGTGTTAATAAATGCAACAGCAGCAGCAATAAAATGCCTCTCTTAACGCTCGGCGAGGCACATGTGTGTGCTCATATCCATGCAGGCTGCGTGTGCTCCAATTTATGGAGGAGCACACGCAAGTAAACACACATCCCTGCTGCCTTCCAGCCGGATCTATTGTGCTTTTGTTTCTCAAGTTTTAGCATTACGGCTCTAAATGAAACAGCGGTGGAGAGGAGCAGGCAGCGCTGCGAGCGGAGGGGAGCCGAGTCCACCCAGCCCTCCCTTTGATTCTATCGCGGGTGCAGAACAATGGAGATGCAGTGTAGCACCAGGCCTGCTGCCTGCAGATAAGAGTTTAATAGAATTTCTGAATGCCAAAGGTTTAGGATGTAAAATATCCCTGTCTTCGTGGTGTGTCCAAAGGAGATAGAAAACAGCTTTTCAGGAGTACTCTCTGCTGAATATCTCCTTTATGTTAATGGTGTAGGAGCACACAGAGCCGGCAAGTCACGGAAATGGGCATCCTAACAACCTCCAAAGCGGCCTCAACAGTTTAAAATTAGTATTTCTGCCACCCTCCCCTCAAGAAAATCCCTGAGATGGGAAATCGAACCCCTCCTTCCTGCCGTGTGCCCTGCAATGGTCTGTGAGGGACATGGAGTTGCCGGCAGCACCCACCCAAGCCCAATTTGCCAGGTTTTGGGCAGTCTGAGAGGCTTTTCCCACTCCTGCCTGCAGCTAACACGCCCAGGGTGGAGGTGAGCTGGCGAGGAGCCTGGGGCCCCTGCAGTTCTGGAGCTGGAGTTTCCCACAGGAGAGTGCATCCTCAGCAGGATTCAGCTTTCCCTGCCAGGCTCTGCCTCAGCTCTCTGAGGACTCCTGGGGTTTCTGTACATTTGTGAGCTCCCGCATCTTTTTGGAAATCTTCAATGAGATGACAGGAAAGTCTTAATTGTCTCGGTGATGCTGGGGATGGCACGAGGGCTCAGGGAAAAGCGCTGGGTGGAAAAGTGCCGTTCTCCCCTCTCCTCTCCCCAGCCCGTGGGGCTGCAGCCTGGCTGTGTTTTCCCTCGCAGTTTCCGAAAAGTTGCAATCCAAGTGTTAATGCTCCCGCCTGGCAGGGGCAGGGATGGGATGTGCTAATGCCCTTCCTGCCGCACCTTGCCGGGGTCTCTCCCCAGAGCCTCCCTCCCTCCAGCTCGGCCAGGACTTTCTCCTCCCGGGGTGGCCGGGTCTCCACGAAACATCCTCAGCGCAAGGCAGTGCTAACTGCTGGGAAGTGTGACTCTTTCGCAGAGGAAAAAATACATAATGCAAGAACGTGCGCTTTTATCACTTAGAAACAATCCCTAAACTGTTTTAGTTACCGTTTTCTTTTAAGACTTTTCCTTCCGTTGCTCTTCCCATCCCAACATCCGTAATGTAAAATGTGAATCACCTTCACATTTTAGGTGCTGTCTGCTGGGAGTACAGAACACATTGTGCCTTTTTTTTTTTGTTGGTTTTTTTTTTTTTCTGCTTTTAACGGGAGGGAAAATAAAAAATTAAAATATTTATACACCTTTTAACCACCGGCTTTTGAATATGTATATCAGCTAATATGCAATACTTCCAGGTTCATAGAGGCGATAAATTTCCCAGTCTGTTCTTTATGGTGATAGGTCATCTTCCTAACCACCAATAAATATTGTAAAGTACTTTCGCTGGAGCTGTGCTAACCCAGGGCATCTGTCACTCGCTGCTTGCTGCTATTAGGAATTATTGGGCCGTACCACGCGCCGGGATGCGCGGGGGGGACGCGGAACGGCGCTCGTCGCGCTCGCCGTCCTTTTGTGTTACTGCTGTCAGAGAAGCCCCGAGCCTCGTGCATATTAATTATGAATCAGCTCGGGTAAAATCATTCACCTTCTGCTGGGCCGTGGGGAGGGGGGAGCGAGAGGAGAGAGGGGCCGGCGGGGCTGGGAGAGCCCCAACTCTCGGTGCACTCAAGGCAGCCGCTCCATCTCTCTCGCTCGCTCTCTTTGATGCTATACTGTAAATTTATTTCACCTCAGAGAGTAAACAGATATATTGCAACCCCAAGGGTTCATGGGTAGTGTATTTACAAAGGGAAGGCGCAGCAAGCCCCCTCTGTGCCATTTCCATTAATGAGAGCGGTCATTAAGTAAATGAGACATTGCCTTTAGCAGGCTTAAGAGTTCACACACTAAGGAGTATCAGATATTTAATTGAAACCAACAACCCGTCTTACACGCGTGTTACTGGTGTAGGGAAGTGGGCTGCCCTCCAAGAACTCTCCCCCCACAACCTCCCCCATGCAAATTTCATGATTGGTTTCCGTGATGTCATTTTGTAAAGGGGCAGACAATAGCTGTGGGGAAAGGTAAGTCAATATTATGTTCTTTCGCTGACAAAGGCAGATAATGCTGGCTTTTTTTCCTTTTTTTTTTCCCCCTCTTCTTTTTTTTTTTTTTTTTCCCTCCCCTCCCCTCCCTGGGATTGAGACAGAGGGGAAAGGCTTTCGGAGCACACAGTTGATGTAAACAGACGCAGGCGTTTCGCCTTTACAGCACGAAGGCTGGGTTGTTGTTTTGAAAATTGCACTGGAGAACCGAGGGGATTTTTATGATGATCATCATGCTCCTAGGTCCATCTTTGCTCTCTCACTCTCTCGCCGGCTGCGAGACGCTAGTGGACATGTTATGCTTCTGACTGAAAAGAGATTGAATAAGATGAGAAAGGAGGAGATTTATTAAAAAAAAAAAAAAGAAAAACAAAAAAGCACAACGTCGCATTCAACCGGGAAACTTTCTGAATATTTCTGGAAGAGGATGCTTGCCGGGTTTGTGAACCGCGAGATCGGTGGATGTTTATCCGGAGGGAGGTGTTAGCAGAAGACGCTCCCGGGAGCCGGGAGGAGTTTGCGCCGGCGGCGGCGGCCCCGCGGCCGCGGAGCTCTCGGAGGTGCTGACGGCCGGGCGGGACCGGGGCTCCGCGCGTTCCTCACCCCCAGGCCCCTTCCTGCCAAAACTCCAGCCCAAGTGCGCAGCTCCGCGCTCCTGGGGCGCTGGGGAGCTCCGCGGGCCCCCTCGCCCGGGGACGGGGGTGCGGAGAGCTGGCGGCTGCTCCCTCTTGCTACTGCCAGACTTTTCTTTTTTCTCCTTTTTTTCCTTCCCTCCTCCCCATCCCTTCTTTCCGATTATTGCCTACTTTAGAGTTCTCTATTTATAGCAGCCAGGCACAAGGGAAGTGTGCCATGTTTGTGGATTTCTCTCTATACGTTGACCACGACAGAAATCTGCGTGTTCTTATTTTTAGCTTGCTCGGAAGAGGCTTTGCTTGGCTAATCTCTTTATCAATTTTAGCAAAGTTTGTTGTTGTGCTTGTTCCGTGGGTTATTCGGAGAGGGAGCGGGGGGCAGGGGGCTGGTGCCTGAGGATGTGCTTGCGCTGCCAGCGACCCCTCAGTTGGGCTGAGTTTGGGGTGCACTTTGCCGGCGTGTAGGACCGACCCTCCTCGGGGAGGCGGCCCAAAGGGGGGTCGGCACCCTCGGGGGCTCCCCCACACAAAGGGGCAGGCCGTGGGGACCAGCGCAGTCGGAGCAGGAGGCTTGGGGCATGCCAGGCTGCCCGGAGCTGGGCAGGGGAAGGGGGCAGGTTGCCCACTGCCCACCTCGATCAGGCCGGGCAGCAGTGCGGGGGCACCGCTCTCCTGCCGCTATTGTTGATCCCCTCCGCTTCGAGCAGCCGCTGAAAACAAGTGCGAAAAGCCCCGGCTAAAACCTCGCCATCGCCCTGCCGCTACTTTTAGTTATTCTTTTTTTCTTTCTTTCCCTTTCCCTCTCTCTCTCGTTGGCTCATCTGCTGTTATTATCAGCCTTTTCCATATGGCCACTTTAATTAATGGCAGACAAAAGGGAGTTTGGGAGGGGGGGAGGAGGAATCTAGGAATTAGAGTTTATAGTTGGTTTGTCTCTCTCTGATGCTGTCATAGAAACCAGAAGCAAAGATGCCGCCTTTCCACTTCTTTGTATGATCCTGTTTATTGTTCCCGAGCGGCGCAGATTGGAGCAGGCGCGTGTTGCAAAGCACAAACCAGCTCCGGCTGCGACCGCCGGGAAACCCAGGCACAACTTGTCCCCTTCGGCTCTTTCAAACCTGCCTGCTCTCTCCCCTTCTCTCCCCTCCTTCACCTGCCTCAGGAAGAACAAGGAGAACTTGATTTTCTTTTTTTTTTTGCCTTTCTCTTCCTCCTTCTTTTTTTCCTGTTTTTGTTTGTTTTTTCTTTTTTTTTCTTTTTTTCTTCCTTTTATTTTTCCCCTCCAAGCGATATTGTGGCTCTGTGGGATCCCCGCCGCACAAAGAGCAGGAAAACTCTGGAAAGTTGGGATTTTCCCTTCCCAGGAAGCAGACGGGAGCTGTCCTCTGTGTCCCGCTGGAGCTTGGGTCCGGCTCTGTCCCGGGTGCTGTTACCGAGCGGTCCCGGCCCCTCGGGCTGGGTGGCCGCCGTCGGGGTTGGCGATTTCCCGGGGGTCCCGTCGAGGAGGGCTCTGGGCTGGCAGCGCCGCTTGTCCCCTGCCCGAGAGGAGCGGGCATTCCCTTTCCCCGCAGAGTCGCCGCTGTCCCGTGGCAGCTCTCGGGGAGTGAGGGGGCAGCGAGGGCACCTCGCGCTGTCGGAAAGAGAGAAATTTGGCCTCCTCTCCTCCTCCTGGGGCTTGGCCTGGCTGGAGCGGCGTCCATCTGCGGGCTGGTGCTTAAGGTCACTGCCAAGGGTGGCGTTGGTGACTTTGGGATCGGGGTGCTCTCTTTTTGGCAAACCCTGGGCTGGAAATGGGCGAGAACCCTGTTCCCTGACGACCCCAAATCTCCCATATTCTCCCCGCACCTCCACTCCCCGTCTGTCTGAGCCACTCCCTTCCTTTGCCCCCAGAACCATCCTCGTCCCCAAGGCAGGGGGGACACGAAGCAGGAGACAGCAGCCCGGGGGTCGGCGCGGTTGCCACTCCTCCTTCTCCCGGGTCTTGCTGCGGAGAGCCGGGCTACACCCGTGACAGGCCCGGGCTGGGCTGGGAGAGAAGCGGGGCACAGTCCGGCCGGTGACTGCCCAGAGGGGCCGGGACTGTCCCCAACAACCTGGAGTCGCGACCTGGGGGCTGGGGATGGGCAGGGGCAGGCGAAGCCCCGGTTCTGCGCCTCCCCCGGCCCGTCCCGCAGAGCCCGGGAGCCGGAGCGGTTCCCGGCAGTCAGATGATGATGATGGTGATGATGATGAGGGCAGGGCTGCCTTGGCAAGACGTAGCTCGGCGTCAGAGCAGCTGCCATTTTAGCAGACGGTACAAACCCCCCTCCACCCCCCGGAAGGCTCGGCGTTGGGGTGCTGCCTCCAAACTTGGGTTCTGGATGGGACACGCTGCTCCTCTTGGGCTTTGGGAGGAGCAGTGCGCCCTAAGTCAGCCACACTCTCAGAAGAGGCTGAATGGCACAGCTTTAGAGCTCAGGAATAGAAACACTTTTCCCTTCCGGAAATCCCGCTGCAGTTTTGCATCAGGGCTTGAGGAGGAGTACGGGTGAGGTTACACTCCTGTACCCTCAAAATCAGTCTGTGTAATGCAAAATGTTCTTTCTCCCTGTCCGGATGGGGGCAGAACCCTCCTTTTGCAGCCTCGGGGTTTATTTTGCAAGGGATGCTGCCGTCCCCGACTGAAAGGCTGGGGCGACCTGGACCCTCTGCCCCCCGAGAGCAGAGCGAGGAAGGGGAAGCAGAGGATTTACAGTAAAGGCTGGAGCCAGGGCTGGGCTGGGCTTCCCAGAAGACACGAAATGGGGCGTGCGAAGGGGAGGGAGAGGCGGGGAAGCATCGCCTTACCACGGGGAAGTCATATGTGGAACTTTAACGGCAAAGTGAGGCACAGGACCCACTCTTTCCTTTGCTTTGTGAGTTTGTGTGAGTTTGTTAACGGAAGGGCTTATTTTTTTCAGCTGTAAACTCCATGGCTGAGTTGTTAGAACCCTTTCTTTAATGACAAAGTGCATCTCCTGTTGTCACATTATAGCTGTTCCTCTTTCTCATCCGTGGGAGCTGAGCATGGAGGATCCATGCTGCAAACTTCCAGAGCTGGGAACACACCGCTGTGTGTTACTCTTCTTTCTCTACCAATCCTCTGCTAGGTTATTTAGCGTGCAGAATCTGTTTGCTCCCTGGCTGTGCAGACAAGCAGGGAGGCTGAGGAGGTTCACACCCCAGGTTTATTTGGCTTTACTGTCCTGTAGCAGCTGTGAAAGGATTATCAGCCTGGGGTTAACTGCCACACAGCCTCTCGGTTCCCAGGTATTTCTGGAGTTTTGGCAGGGTGGAGGTTGCCATCAAGAAACTCTTTCCATCTTTTTCTCTTCCTTTTCTTTCTTTCTCCTGTGTTTTACCAGTTTCTACAAAGAATAACTCCACCCATGTTCCCATGCTTGTCTTTCTGGGTGTGTGGTGCAAATCCACTGGTGTCCCTGGCACCCTCAAGGTGGGATTGTATGAAACTTCCCATCTTAAAATGCTTTTTATCACTTCTGAGGCTGTTTACCTTTGCCAAGTAGAATTTTGATCTATAGCCCTGGCCTTGGGAGAATCATGGTGTGAATAGAGATGTGGAGTGATAAGTACAGGCTGTGAAAAGTTTCAGGAGTGGAGAAAGGCCCCAAAATACCTTGTTCCTAAGTTGAAATGAATTTATGTGAGAGTTTATTCTCAGGGATCTGGGAGCCAAATCCTGAAAAATGGCAGAGAGCAGGGCTGGGACGTCCCTTCTGCTCCCTTCAGAGACAGGAGGGGAATCTGTCCCCTCCCACTCCCCAAAATATTTTCACCAAGGAGAAAAGGGCTTTGAGGGCTTATATTTGGAGTTTCCCCTCTTGGCAGGTTAATCTGTCAAAGGGGATTTCTGGAAGTGCAGAGTTTGCCCTTGCAGAGCTCGGGAGCTGCTTTGCTTGGAGCAGCTGTGTGGTGGCTTTGTCCTCTGGGACGGGGCTGACACAGAGGGTAAGGAGCAGTCTGCAAGCATCTCCTCCTCATGCAGGTTCCTTGGAGCAGCAGCACAGGAGGGTGTTGTTAGAGGACACGAAATAGCAGAGTGGATTCACAATTACAACAGTGAGGTTTGATCCCAATGAGGCAGAGGCCTTTATTTGGGGTTTGCAGCCCTTTTTATCAGGTGTTCCCATACAGGTCAGGATTGGCCAAAGGAACCTCTCTGGTGCCATTGGTGGAACAAGAGAAAAACCCATTCAGAACAGCTGTGTGACATTGTTTTAAGAACCAACACCTATTTACAAAAAACAGTCCTTAGAGAAAGTTTCCCAAAAGACTTTCCCTTGGGAGCAGATCAGCCACTGACAGGCTGAAAACTCTCTCAGGCTCAGAAAATCATGTCCACAGGAGGGTATCCCCTGGCTTCCCTGAGCTGCCTTCCTGCAGTATCTTGCCTGGAAGGGAGGGTGTTTCTGCCTTGGGAATAGCTGAAGTTGGGCACTGAGGTGAGGACCTCTCAGGGGCATGAACATGTATTGAACAATTATGTTTAAAGACTGTAAACATTAAAATTCACCAGAGCGGAGCAGATCCTCAAAAACTTTAAACACTGTGGATTTTCTAAGGACTGTTTAATAGAAGGCACAAGTTGGAATTTTAAGGAAAAACGGCAAATACACACCCCAAAACAAGAGGTTTTCTGTTGCTGAGGTTATTCATCCCTGCAATGCTGCTGTTAGGCTTGCTGTGGCTCTGCAGGACTGCATGGGGAGGCAGAGGAGATTTCTGGGCTGGAGAGCTCTAGAAAAACACTCTGACCACTCCCTGTGGAAAGCTGGTCTCTTGAAGCAGAAGTTTGCCCTTTGGGAGGCTGGATTTTGAACAGCTGCTTTTTAAAACCATACACCCCTCCATGCTACAGCAGCCTTTGGGGAGGCAGTGCCTGTAGGAAACTGGTCCAGCAGTGCCCTGGATGGACCCAACACTGGGAGCTGTGGCTGGATTTGGGCAGATCCAAGAGGGAAGAGGCAGATGTGGCTGTGGTGTGTTTATGGGGGAGTGTAGGGAGAGGATGTGGGCTGGGAGAGTGCCTGGGGCTGCATCCCACTGCCCTGCTCCTCTGCTGCTCCCATCTGAGCATCCTGGAGCTCCCATGGCCACACGCACATTCCTGTGTGACTCCATGCCAGGTGTGTTTGGTAGCAGCAAGGAAATGAGTTAGCTGGGAAAATTTGCCCAGGGAAGGTTGGTCTGGCATGAAAGGAGGTCAGGAAAGGGAAATAGGGAATTCCCAGGCATAGTTTGGTTGATGAAAAAGTGACTGGGATCATCTTGTTCTGCCAGCTGGGCTGTTCCAGCCAATGTCAGTTTTAGAGCAAAAACTGAAGTGCCACACTCTGCAATCCTCTAATTTTCATTTTGGTTTGGTTTAGGGAAAAAAAAAAGGAAAAAAAGTAATTTTCACCTGAATTAAAATACTTTTGATCTTTGTCTTTCATTGAACTTTTTGCTTCAGAGAGAATAGATTAATAAACACTTTCAAATGGAAAAACATAGTTTGGAAAGGTTCCTCTTTCATCTTTAACACAGAGCTTTAATGCTAACCCGAGTACGAGTTGGCTGTTCCCCCATTCCTTTTCCCTCGCTTTTTTTTTTAATCTTAACAACAATGACTTTGCTTTTATTGTGATCATTCTGGCCTTTACTGGTCACTTTTTATTCTTTCCTTTTTTATTTTGAAGTCAGCACGTTAAAAAAAAAATCACAATGTTATTTTAATCAGACCAAATGAAAGAGCAAATCAGAGCGAGAATTTTAATCTGCCCCAAGCAAAACTGCCTTGTACATCTGTCATGTTGGGATTAGTGGAACTCTTTAAAGAAGCTGCAGACTTTTTAAACAAAGTATTAAACATTTGTGACCTGATTTCCATTCTTACAATATTCTCATTAATAAGAGTGCAGGCTGAAAAGACATCTGTTAGGTCCTATTTGTTTTAAGAATATTAAAAGCTAATAAGAATATTGGAGGGTAGGGTTTGGGCAGTGGGTGGGGGGGAAGTCTAAGTGTAATATTTAGAACCAAATCTCAGAGCTGCAGTTTTCCAAAGTGATTTTGGGTCTAATTTGGTGCAGGGTAGAGGGAAACACAAATCTTGGACCTCGAGTTGAATGCTCTGAGTTGTTCGTGGTCGGTTTAGGCTGTTGGTGCTTTTGTGAGGTTTCCCTTTGGGCTGGGAGCTTTACGTGGGGCTTCAGCCCTGTTTAAGGAGAAGAGGAGGGGAAAAGCTGCCTTTCCAAGATAAAATTTAGGCTGAAATGGTGCAGAAGCGGCGAAACTGTCTTTAATTGCACACAAACACGCCTAACATGCGTGTGTCACCTGCACTCATCCAGGCAGGAAGCAGAGTAGAGAGGGAGTGAAAATGTCCTTCATGGCCTTGCGGCTTGTTTTTTGCTTGATGGGAAAGCAGTTAAAGTAAATGGCCCATCTTGGACCCCTAAGGAAAAAATAAAGCCAGGCATGTGCTGGGTAAAGTACTCGCTGAAAGAAGCCGTCAGTATTAACGTGCATATATGGTTTAAGAGAAGGTTGCTGTCGACTGCAATCTTTGCATCTTGTTTATGCTTGCTGGGTAAAATATTAACTAAAGCATCTGAACATAAAGTTCTGGTGTGAAAGAATATCAGCAGGGGAGAGCCATATGGTGCCAGGCTGCTAACAAAATACCAAACGCTGGAGATTCCTTTTTGCAGAAGCCTGAAAACTCTCGTTCCCATCCATAATACATGAGTTCACGCCTTTGATTACTCCAAACATTAGTCCAAGTGGTGCAGGAGTCTCTTTGGAGCTTACACAACTTAGGGCACGCCGTGCTCTTCCCCCCCCTCTTCCTTTACATAAAAGAAATCGATGTCGAGCTGTTAAGATACAAATATCCAATATGCTGTAAGACAATATGTTTCCGAAACTGCTGCGTAAGCTGCCTTGCCTCTAATTAAATATAAACTGCAGTAGAGACTCGGCTTTCCTCGTTCCTCTGCTTGAAATTGTTTGGCAAGCATGTGGCTCTCCCTAGGACAGCATCTGCAAGCGAGGTTGGTGCCAGTTTTGGGGAAGCCTCTTGCTCCTCGTGGGTGCAAGCAGAACCTCTCTGATCAGTGCTGAGGGTTGTAATTGTCCCTCTGAGCAGCAGCTCCCAGGCACGTTTATCTGAGCCCTCTCTGCAAGGCCAGGGCCGGGCATATTCAGCAGCAAAGGATTCAAACCCAGCATTAGGAGGATCCCCTGGTGAATATTATTATAAGGTACAAGAGATGGCTCAGGGGAGCTTTCATGCATGCAGTACTTTAAAAAGAAATTATTGCTGGCAAAATCTATAGGTGACAGTCTGAGGACTTTTGAAAATCTGCCTTTTTTTAAAACAATCCCTTGAAACCAGCAATTTGACATTGAACAACTTGTGCTTGTCACTGGGCTCCCTGAGTGTGGCTGGTTAAGGTTTGTGGTGGGCACCCCATTACCTGAACGCCTGCAGAGTGCAGAGAAACCTCCCCAGCAGCTGCCTTTGATTAACCCACATTTCAGAGCTAGAGCCTTTCTCTGCTCCTAGTGTTTCTCCAGCCTGGGAGATGCATGTCTGGGGGTGGAAGGCAGTGACTCTCTGGCAGCCATGGGTTTGGGGCCAAAGCTTGCATTTGAGTTGCCTGTTTCAGCTTTTGGACGTCCAAACTCCCTGGAAGCACATCAGGTTTAGCTGCTAAATGCAGAACTAGGCTTTCCTTTTAGCTCTGGCTCTTCCTATTGTGGCTGTGTGGGCAATGCAGGGTGATGGGATGGGAATTAAGTCAATGCCAAAATGCTGTTGGATGAATGTTTGGCAAAAGTTTTACAGCAGGGAAGGGTCAAATCTGCAATACTGTGCTCCAAAGAAAGGCTGCTCCAGTGGGCTGCTGGGATAAGTGAAGGTGTCAGGTGGGTTTTGAGAGAAATTGCCTGATTTCAGCCTAAAACTGCCTTCTGGTGGGGCTTGAAACCTAAATTGATCTTTTCTGAGGGACATGTGTCCAGTCCTGGCTCTGCATGCGAAGCCAAGTGCCTGTGTGGGAATGAGAGGAAAATAAATGAATTCACTTCCATAGCAAGGGAAAAAAATCCTTTATTTGTAGAAAATCAAAGTCTTTGCGTGGGTGAGATTCTGGATGAAGTTATGTTGGGTGAAGTTAGCCCAACTTGAGTGGCTCTGAAGAGAGGAAAGGGTTCATCCCTCTAAAAGCTGATGTGGCCATGAGCATGTCTGAAGTCCCAGTTTCTCCTGCTTTTGCATACGTTTCTCTTCCATAATTCTGAAGCTTTGCATCTAGCAAGCTTCTGGCAAGTGGAGTTAAAGGTTTGTTTGTTGCCCTCAATATTTTGATGTAATTAGTCAGTGAGCAACTCGCTGCTTTTGCCCAGAGAAATGCGCTCTCCAAGAACACAAGTGACAGGAGAGGATTAATAGCCTTCTGGAGAGAGCTGCTCCATTTTTTATTTAATAAAAAAAGAAAAAAAAAAAGAAAGAAAAAAAGGAAAAAAAAAGAGAAAAAAAAAGTGCCTGGGAGCAATGTTGTTGCTTTAAAAAAAATGACATTTGAAATGGTTAACTCTGCCTGCGGTGTCTCAGCAGAGCAGAGAGTTGTCAGCTCCTGTCCCACATTCCCTAGAAACTTTCAACTCCCTCTCATCATGGAGCAGCTCTCCTGGCTCCCAGGGAGGCGGGTGGCTCTGGCAGGGTGGCTGCTCCCGCTGCACTCACCCACCGAGCAAGGACACCCTGCCAGAAAGGGGAGGATTGGGAGGAAATGATTTGGAGAGGAGAGAAACTCCCGACTTGCAGGACATGAGCTGGTGCTTGGCTGTGGAGCCTGGGGGTGACTGCCCTGCTGGGGCTGCGGGCTCCCCCGCTCCTGGCTCGGTTTTGGGACAGAAGTGATGGAGCACAGCCCCTGAAAGAGGCTGGAAGTGGGGATGAAACTGCTCCAAGAGCAGCGCCCATGGGCGTCCAGCTGCTGCCTCACCCTCCTCCTTGTTGCCCCCGCATCATATTCCCAAGCAATCGAAGGCTGCAGGAAGGGCAAAAAGGTATCACTTGCTTCTATTTAATTTCAATTACACAGAGCCTGCAGGAGCGCTCAGAGCAGCGCCAGCAGGGCTATAAACTCAACATATTTGATGATTCTCCTTTTTCTCAGGCAAATGGTGCACAGCAGCCACCCCATTCAGCAGCAATAATCCTGGGGGGCTATGACACTCGTGCTGCAGTGGTGACTCCTGTTTAATGAGCTGACATTAGAAGGCATTAATTGCCTCATTTTGTGGTGGGCAGCGTGGCACCCTGTGCCTGCCCGTGCTTCTGGCGAGGGAATAGTTTGGTTTGAGTGTGCCAAGCCTGGGAGGGGGGGTGCTGGTGGGGGCTGAGGGCCAGCAGGCACTGAGCAGAGCTGCCTCGTACCCCTGGGGAGCTGCTGCTGCACAATGATCTCACCTCCTTTTATGCCTTATTGCTTCTGTCTCTCTGACTCCATATGACACACGCTTACGTGTCAACTTTTCACTTCTTATATGGCAGCGGAGAGAAAAGGCTTAATATCGTAAAGACAAGCTGGCAGCTGGGATGTAGCCCATTTAGTCATCTAACTTTGCGTCAGAGGCTCTGCCAGCCCCTTCCCTGGCTCTTCCAGGCAGCTTCTCCCTCCTCTGCCCGAGCTGGTGTCACATGTGGTAGAAATGCCTGTCAGGAAAACACTTCCCTGAGCAAACACTGTTCATGGACCCCAGTCCTGTGCTGGGAGCAAGGCAGTTTGTGTTCCACAAACACATCTGCGTGCCCAACTTGGGCAGGAACAATGTGGGCTTTTGTTTAAGATTTTGGGGTTTTGCAGTTGTTTTTACCCAGAGCTTACAGGACTGAGGGTGAAGTGTCACAGCAGATTCAAAATAATTTGGGCTGTGACAGTCAGCACTGGGGCGTCTCAGGAGATTTGGAGCTCAGAAGGAACCCAAGAATCACTGACACCTGAATCTATGGATGGCTAAAGTGGTAGAGGAAAGACCAACTCATATTTCCCCTGTTTCTTCTACTTTTCCCCTAACTCTGAGGAAATCTGTATTTGCTGCTCAGAAGCAGGCACTGAACCCTGTGCTGCCTCGTCCCAGGAAGATTGTCTGCAGCTGGCTTTTCACATGTGGCTTCCCCTCAGTGCTCAGCCCTGTACCCCCTGTGCAAGCACTGTGCTCAGGCTCTCTCTTCTATTGTCCCTTTGCTTCCAAACTGATGATGAGTGGTTTGGATGCAGCGTGTCAGATACTCGATCTGTGCCTCCAAGTCAGTCTGTTTGACATCCATCCATGCTGGGAGTCCTCCCCTGGGCAGCTGTGGGGAAGGGGACTTTGGTTTCAGCAGTTGCTGATGCCTTCTTTCACCCCTCAGCTTGTTGGGGTGGGCTTGTGTTACCAGTTTGGGGACAGCCCTGGCCCCATGCCCATGGGTGAGAAGATGCACAGAGGGTTGGTGCTGTCGTGGTGGAGGTGGAAGCTGCTTTTCACCAGAGGTTTCCCAACAGCTGGGAGAAAGAGAGGTGAATTAGGGCATCCTTACCCAACACTGATGCTGCCAGTGGACACCTCCTTGTTCCTCTTCTCCCCCTGGCTTACACAGGCTCTTTTCTCCCTCCTGAGGGTTCCTGTGCATCAGCAGCACCACGGGAAGGGTTTTGCAAGACCCTTGTTACCTCACCCTGAGCCAGCAGGTGGTTTCCTTCAGCAGCAACTGTCTCCGGGCTGCTTCTTTCCCAGTGGTCCAAGACATGCTTCTCCAAAAGCATCTCCAAGAATTTATCTGCACTGAATTCTCCTGCTGGTGTTTCGACAGAGGCTCCACAGAGGCTTTCAATTTGGTATGAAAAGTAATTATTGCCAGGGTGCAGTTTAGCTGTTGTGTTTTACAGTGCTGGTAAGGTTAAAAGAACTAATAATAATAATACAAGAAAGACTCAGCCAGAGTAACTGCCTGCAACATGCTATTTGCATTTTTAAGGAAATACTTCTTTGAGACAGCTTGGGTGAAAGGTCGACATTTGCATATAAATGGAAAAGAAAATGTGTGATGCTGGAAGTTACATCTATATTATTTTCTCAGCAGTGAGCTGCTGTTCTGGAGATTAAGGAACACAGTTTGCATTTGGCTTTTGTTGAATAGAGAAGGTACCAGGAAAGGCAAATTAGAACAAAATAATGAGGGAAATATGCAAGAAGAAAGAAGCAACATCCTGCTTCTGAGAGATGCTCTCCTGCATGCCTGACACCTCACACGCCTGCTTGCACAGGCGCTGGGCACGCGTGGATGAGTGTGGCTGGGAAGGGCTCCCTTTGCTTGTACAAAAGGATGGATACTGGGGATGATGCCAGTGGCAGGAGGAGACCCTGCTGTGAATAAGCCTGGGAGGAAGGAGGATGATGGTGCTCATCATTTGGAAGTGATTTGTCATGTCGGGGTTTGGTTGTTGGTTTGTTTTGGTTTTTTGTTGTTTGTTTGCTTTTTAAAAAATATTTTCTCTTTTCAGTCAGGCTCGGGTATGTTTGGAGAGGAATTTTTGTTTAGAGAGGAATTATCAGCCATCTCAATGAGGTTCCTTCAATTGCAGTGGGAACATTCACACTTTGTGGCTGGCAGGGCAAAGGCAAGAGGCAGAGAAATCCAGAAAACAGGTCTTGCTCTTGCATTGAAGGCGTCCACATTGGCTGAGAGATTTTCTAGGTCCTGCTGCTGCCCTGGGCCTTGGAAGCACCAAAAAGATTCTCTGGTGGAGAACCCCAGTGCTTTGTTTCCCCTCTTGTTGGTGGCCTCGCTCGCCACGCTCAGAGCAGCTTTGTGCTTTGACAGCTCCCCCATGGAGCTGGGGGAAAATCAGATGTTGAGCAATGTTCACTCCTTAATCTTTTTGATCATTGCTTAAGAACACCGTGCAGACAGCAGTGGTGCTGTGGGCACGTGGCTTTTGTTCCTCTCTCGAAGAATACACAAGTGCTGCAAGGATGGAAGGTGAAAATCACCTCCTTTTATACCTTCTGCTGTGCACTGCTGCTGTGCACTGTGCTGCTGCCACTTGGTAGGAAAAGAAAAAAGGCTCTAATAAAAACCCTTATTAACTGGCCATGAACACTGGAGCATGAATATTGCCCTTAATGAGGAGACACTGCAGCCTCATTTGCTTCCCTTGCATTGTAGGTGCACAGGGCTTCAGCTCTTGCAGCCCTGAGTGATACGGAGAAACAGGAGGGAATGTTGGTCCTTCCCGAGGGTGCAGTTTGGGGTGCAGAGCTGCTGGGCAGGGGTGGAAAGAGAATCCCAGAGGAAGGGTGACAGCACAGCCATCACCAGGGTCTGGGGATATCAGGCCCCACGGCAGGGTGATGTCTGTACCCCGCCCCTGGTGGATTTTGAGCTTGTTAATGAACCCCACCACTGAGGGTTTTGCTTCCTCCCCAAGGAGCAGTTTTCTACGCTTCTTCCCATTACAACATGTTTTTGTGCTTGGGAAATTGGAATCTTTTTGTGATTCAACCAGTTGTTCACTGTCCTGTCCTAGAGCCATGAGGAAGGGGTGATTCCCTGTTCCCATCAAAGAGCTGACAAAGAGTTCAAGAGCATGCAAAGGTGCCAGGCATGACAGGATAAAGCATGAGCTGGCAGGGCTGGGATGACCACAGGGGCTGACACAGCTGCCAGGACAGGGGTGGCAGCTGACAGCATCAGAAGCAGGATGAGCCGAGGTGAGGTGGCGGGAGCTGGGAAGGAGGACATGAGTCACTTGTGCTTCAGACAGTGCTGGAGGAGGGAGCTGAGGCAGGGGGTGCTCCCTGGGCTGCAGGAATGGCTGGAAGGAGGGTGGCAGGTTCTTGTGGCTGGAAATGGGGAAGGAGCAGCACAGTGCTGGCAGTGACTTGTCCTCTTTCCCTTGGCACAGCCTGGTGCTCCCCTCCTGTGTCCTGTGCCCCGGGAGCCGCAGAGCTGAGCAGGCTGTACTTGGCTGTCGGCACCGAGCACCTCCGAGCTGTGCTGGTGCTGAGCCAGTGTGTCAGCAAGGCACGCTGTGCTGCAGGGGGCTGTTTGGCAGGGAAAGCACTAGAAAGGCTTGTTCCTGCTGAAATCAAACCCTCCCTTTCCTTTGGGTAAAAGGGAAATAAAAGGTCAGAGTGCTCATCACAGATTTGCGGTTTGGTAGCAGGGCAGGTTGAGCCAGCACTGTGTGTTTGTTGGGGCAGTGGAATCACAAATGCAGTTCACTGGTGCAAGGAGTTGTTGGGTCTCTGGACAGCCACGTAGTGCTGCAAGGCACCCTCTGGCTCTGTGCTGCCATGAGAGGAGCCATGGCTGGGAGGGATGTGGGGCTGGGGAGCAGAGAGCTCCTGAGCAAACTCTGTGAGCTGTGCAAACACGGCCATGGATGGGGTCAGGTCTCCACAGCTCAACCCCAGCTTTTGGGATGAAACTGCTCATGGCCACTCAATTTTTCTTTTTATAGAAACTGCAAACACATGGGGCTTCTCCCAGGGGAGAACATCAAAGCTCAACATCCCCATCCCTGGAAGTGTCCAAGGTTGGACAGGGCTTGGAGCAACCTGGGCTAGTGGAAAGTGTCCCTGCCCATGGCAGGGGGCTGGAATGAGAGGAGCTTTGTCCTTTCCAACCCAAACCATTTGATGATCTCCCTGCTGATTGCCCAGCTCCTTTCTAAATGTGCTAAGGAAAATAATCTTTAGTTTAGCAAATGAACAAAGTAAAACCACAATCCAGCCAGCCATGCTACATCTCCCATCCATACATCCCATCTTAACTAATTATTAAATCATATTTGCTGATAAGTATGAGATGTAATATCTATTACACAGCTGTTAAACCTCAATTAATATGTTTTAATGATCAGTCGTTTACTGTGCAATATACAATTAACATCCGGTATTAGATCTTAAATTAAATGCGTGTTTGGGAAGCTAAATTTGCAGCACTGAACACAGCCCTGCTGCAGTAAACAGAGATAATTGCCTGGAATAAGCAGCATTCCTGTGCCCTGAGAGGGGGCTAAACCAACACTCCTGGCATCAGAGATGAATGGAGGAGAATTGCTGAAGAAGCTGGGTTCTACGTTTTCAGTGTATTTTGATTCCTACAGGGGTTTTAATTCCTTTCCTTTGGAAAAAATCACCCTGATGCAGAGCTGCTGTGTTCCTGCAAGTGGGAAGGTTGAGGTGCATGGGGTGCTGGCTCAGAGGGGTCTTTACTTGGCAAATGTTGGGCAGGAGCGTGGGGCAATTAATTGTGCTGAGTTCTGGGGCTGTGTGAGGGCGTTCTGTGCTGCAGTTTGGAGCTGAGACTGAGGCCTTAAATCAAAGATAAGGCTCATGTTACCTGTCAGCAGGAAAGCTCTCATTGCACCAAGGGCTTGGGGCCATGCAGGGAAGTAAATTCACTGCTTGGTGCTCTCCAGGCAGGGGCCACAGAGCTTCGTGTGTGGGCAACAAACTTCAAAATCACGGAAACACAGAATGCTTTGGGGTGGGACCTTAAAGATCATCTTGTTCCAGCTCTCCCCAGTCAGGGACCCTTCCATGACTGCAGGTTGCTCCAAGCCCTGCCCAACTTACTTCCAGGGATGGAGCAGCCACAGCTTTTCTGGTCAGCCTGTGCCAGGGTCTCCCCAGCCTCTGAATAAAGAACTTCTTCCTAATAGCAAATCTAAATCTCTGCTTTAGTTTGAAGATGTTCCTCCTTTTCCCATCACTATCTACCCATGTAGAAAGTCGCTCTTTCTGTTTTCTATAAAATGCAGGGATGTCAGGCAGCCAGCAGTGCAGGAGTGGCTTCTCCAGATTAGAGAAGGTGAAAAATTTGGTTTTGAGATTTTTTAAAAATGTAATATAAAATTTGGGGCCACAAAATGCTTGATCTGATCCCTTACACTGCTGCAGTGTCTGCTCTGAGGAATGAGCCCACGTTGTGGGATGCTGAAGGACTCAGCCTGTTCTCAGCATGCTGCTGCCTCGTTAACTCAGGATTCACCTTTGCCATGAAAAATGCACCTGAACAAAAATGAAGAAAAATTTTTCTCCCTTCCTTTTTCTTTTCTCACACTTGGAGGAATAAATGAAGATTGATATGTTTTTCCTCTAGACTTTCAGTTTAAATATGCAGTGATGCATCTTTGGAGAAAAGGAAGCCTTTCCCTCTCTATGTTTTCTCTACAGAACCTTTCTCTCACCCCATCACTTTGCCATAGCAGGTGTGACCTCTGCAGAGGTCTGGGGACAGGGTGGGGCTGCGACTGGGGCTCCCCTGGCACTGGGAGGACATGTGCCACCAGGCACCCCCCTCTTCATTTTGTATTCCTCACCCCAAAGCTTCCTAGGAGGTTTGTTGTGCTTAATTTTAGGGGACTTTTCTGGGATTCTTTGGACGTTTTTTGGTTTTTTTTTTGCTGGCAATTTAATGCTTTCTTCTCTCTTTGGAAATGTGAAGTAAAACACACATAAGTCTGATTAACACTCCAAATTGCTGTGGTCTCCTTCCCAAGTTTCCACATCATCTTGTTTGGGATTGGATGAAGGTGACTTAAGTGTTTCAAGGAACTTGTTTTGTGCCAGCATTCCACACAACTTGCAATGCTTTGGTTCACAGCTGTAGATATCCCAGAAGGGGACAGATAGATTCAAGGTTTGGGAAAAAAACATCATTTGGCAAAAGATGGTGGTGGCTTGTCATGAATGTTGATGGGGAAAGGAAACCCAGGACTCCAGTGTGTGCTCCAGTCCTGCCTGGTGGATGGTACTGAGGAGGGGGATGGTGGGGGAAAGCTGGTGGTTTCCTTTGGGATGTGATCCACCAGACCAGCTGAGCATCTGAGTAATTTTCCAAGGGGGTGTGGATACAGGTGCTCCAGGCTCTGAGCTATCACTGTCCAACTTCAGTGCCAGGAGGGACCTCTGGGATCGGCTTCCCATGGGCTAAAAAATGTATTGAAGGCAATATCCCACACCTCCTCATGGGTGGCCCAGGCAGGGGTTAACAGACTTGTCCTTCACATAACCAGTGAGCCTCCTTTCTGCTGAAGCCAGGATCTGGGGGGAGGTGGAAAGGGCAGAGCCAGCAGTGCAAGCTGATCCTCCCTGGAGACCAGATGCATTTAAGCAGCATGGAATAGAGGAAATCTGATTCCAGTGTTGACAGAACTGCCTTGGCCATTCCAACTGGGCTGGGCAGAGGGTCTGGAGCAGGCTGGAAGGCTCTGAGCTGGTGTGGGCAATGCACTTTGAGCCAGGCCATAGCTCCTTGCCCCAGTACTCAATCCTTTCCTGCCTCTTGCTTAAAGGGATGAAGGCATGGGACATCAGGATGGGGCCTTTGGTAAGGATAAGGTGGCATTTTGAGCCAGATTTAACCACAGCAGCTTCCAGTATTCACCCTTTGCCTGTGACTTGGGCTCAGATGAAAAAACAGGCCCAGGGAGGATGAGTTTGCACATGTTGCTCATTTTTCCTCCTTGCAGCTGAATCTCATGACATGTCATCCTTTCAGAAATCTTCTAAGCTATCTTTCAGGTTATCCAGGACTCACTGTAAAGTTTAACCCTCTCTCTGCTCCTGCCCCTACTGCGTCTCTTAGAGGATACTCCTGTTTTAAAATGTGCTGTTGGGAGTGGGATGCTGAGGGAAATGCTTTAGATAAGCAGGCAGGCAGTGCTGGCCTATGAATGTGTTATTGAAACAACTTCATTTCTTCTTATTTGATATTTCCTCCCTCTGTTCTCCTTTCTTCTGCCCATTTCTAGTTTCTTTCCCTTATTTTCCTTGGTCTTCATCATCTGCTTGGCCATCTGTGCCTCCCCACTCCCTTTCCTCAGAGCTTCTCTGAAGCAGAATAATGTTTCGGTAACTCTTGGATTTTGTCTGCAAGCCCTGAGCCTTTTCTGAAGGTCCAGGCCGGAACACAGTGCTTCAAACAGAGTTTGGACTCTCTAACACAAAAGATTCTCCTGTGGCACGTAGATAAGTCCCCCCAGCTGCCCTCTTGGCTTCAGAACAGCTGTTTTAGGACAAATACATAAAGGTGACCATGACAGTCACTAATCTCAGGAACAATCTTGGATGTACATCACCCTAAGACTGAATTATCCCAATCTTTCAATGTTAATTTTTAACTGTTAACAGTGTGTTTTCCAACAGAGGACAAAGCTGAGCAGAGTTGCAGTGTTTGGAGTAGGCTGAGGGTGGAGATTCTTTATGGTTTGGGCTCTTGGCCTTTGCACAGCACCCTGGGATCCTGCTCGGGGCATGGAGACCCTCAGTGTTTGTGCAGCCATTAAAGAAAGCAGGCAGAGAATAAAGACTGCATCTCTACCTCTGGTTGGGGCTGCTGACGGGGCGCTGGGCTGACTCTGGGTCCTGACTCCGTGTTCCTCTTTCTCTCCCTAGAAAATGAGTTTCGGGGTGAGCTGCTGAGCCAGAGGTGGACCCGTGGAGAGAAGATCAGCAGCTGCGAGGGAGCCGCTGGCCTGCACAGCGCACGCATCAAGGTGAGTGCACCAGCAGGGACATTTTTAGGACAGTGGTCCCCCCACCCCATGTCCCCTGGCCACGGGATAAGGGCTCCAGCTCCTTCTGGACCAGCTGCTCCTGGGGGAATGGAGCCTTTCCGGTACCCACAAAGTGATGGGCAGGACTTGGAAATCTCTGTCTCCTTGCTATAGGCAAACCTCCTGTACAGTGGATCCGGGCTGAGAGGGCTTCCAGCTGTCAAAGTTTGGCTTGGAGTCCAGATATTTAAATCCTTGCCTTCCTCTCCGGTGCCATCCTTCAAGGGTGGCTCAGATCTGGGTATTTAGGTCACTCCCAGCCTATTAAAATAGGCCCTTTCTCCAAGGCGCCGGCTGGTCGGAAGGAGCCCCTTGAGCACCAGGTGAAACTGTGATGCCTTTGGAGGGGACAAGCGAATCATTCATCCCCACCGGGACCCTGGACAGCTCCTGGGGCTCGACACAGCCACTCATTTACTGCTGCAGCTGTAGCTGATGAAAGAGGTACAGCCAAGGCTGTCAAAACTCCTGGCAGATTCACTGCCAGCAGATTAGGAAGCTTTAATTAAGCAGAGAACTGAGCTGTTCACTGCACAAATGGTACTTCCTGTCCTATTTTGGCCTCTCAGTAGTCAGGCACCGTCTCCAGTGAGTGGATGGACCCACCTGGGTGATGTGGAAGCATCCTTAGATGACTGATGTTACCAACTCTTCCTGTATCCCTAGATAAACCAAACCCTGGGAAAACCCCAAACCAGCAAAAATCCACACTTAAAAACATCCTTCTTCACTAACAAGCTGTCAGCTGCACGCAGGTGACGCCAGGAAAGCTCACACCTTCTTAGAAAGCAGAGTAAGCAGTTGTTGCTATATTTAAAGTGAGCTCAATTAAGGCTTTTCTATTGAACCTGCCAAATAAGCACTTAGGTTAGATTTAATAAGATTGTCGTGTGTTAATAAAGTAATGATTACAGAAGGCAGCATTCCCAGTACCTGGTGCTCATCTGGTGCTCTGTCTCTAACAAGAACACCACGAATATTAACCATTTCTTGCAATCCTCAGCTCTGCTTATCTGTGCTTTATCTGAGTGCCTGGCTCAGGAGTAAGAGGAGGGGATGGGGAGGGGAAGTCTGAAGGGAGCCTGGATATTGTGTGAGTGTGCATCACTCTTATCTCTTGGTGGGAGAGGTCCTGATCACCCTCTAACCTTTGGATCTGCATTGTGTGCACATGCTTGCACTTCTCTGTGTGCTCATAAATATATATTGTATTTAAATGTAGTTTTTCATGCCAGTCACAGCTCCTAATCCACAGGATGAGGTGAAGGACAATGGGATGTGGGGCACGTTTACTTATTTATTTTTGCCTCTAAAGAAGTACAGGCATGGGATAAAATTTCCCATGACAGGTTTGAAATGAGATCTCTGCAGTGCTGGGGAGAGCTGATCTCTGCATGGAGCCAGCTGAGCCTGGACGCTGCTGCCAGGGCTCCTCCTGGACCACAGTGTCTGGTGGTGAAAGGAACCTTTGTCCCCCAAATCTCAATTTTCCTGTGCCACTGGGATCTAGCTGGGTGGTGGCTGAATAGCAGGCAGGTTGTTGCTGAGGGCTGTCAGGACAGAGAGGTGGATGGTGCTGGGGCCACCAGAGCCCATCCCTGATGTCCGTTTTGCAGAGGTGCATCTCAGCAATCCCCTCACATTGTGCCACTCAAGGATAATCTCATGGAAAAGGCAGCTGGGTTGTCACAGAGATGGAAAACAGTAAGATTGAAGAAATACAATCTTTTCCCCCTCTGTCACTAGAGGACATGAAATAGAAGTGTGCACTCATGAACACACAGTGAGGTTTGATTCTAGAGAGGCAGGAGCCTTTATTTCAGGGTTTGCAGCTCTTTTTATCAGGTGTTCCCATACAGGTACCTCTCTGGAAGCCATTGGTGGAACAAGAGAAAAACACATTCAGAACAGCTGTGTGACATTGTTTGGAGAACCAAAACCTATTTACAAACAACAGTCCTTGAAAGAGAAGTTCCCAAAAGACTTTCCCTTGGAAACAGATCATCCACAGTCAGGCTGAAAACTCTCTCAGGCTCAGAAAATCATGTCTACATTCTCCCTCTTCCCTACCCCTCCTCTCCTGGCATGAGAGTCATGGGCACGTATGGAGCAGCTTAGGTCTCCCTGGCATTGGGATTGAGCATTGCAGCACTCCCCAGGAGTTGAGAGGAAGGTGTGTGTCAGCTTCAACCACAGCCTCTGGAGTCCCCAGCCTAATGCTGGGCAGTCAGCGCTGCAGAGGCACCGCTGCAGCTGTGCCTGTGTCAGCCGTGGTGCTCAGGAGCAGCTTTTCTGCTCCGCTTCCCTCCAGGGTGCAGGATGCTCGGGGAGCGCTTCACTCGCAGCACCGGGTGCTTTTGGAGGGGGGCTGGAGCATTTCTGTAAATGCAAAGTGACAGCAAGGCTTCAGGAGGATGTTTGTGACACAGCTGGAGTGTGGGATTCGGGGTGGGTACAAGCTGTGGGTTTGCATCTCGACATGTCGAGGCAAAGTGCTCCCCCCTCCCCGGCTCCGAGGCAGGAGCACGGTGCAGGGTGTCCTTCCCTGGAAGCAGTCAGAGCAAAAGGCAGACGGGAGCTCATTCAGCCGAGAACAGGACTCACAATAGGTGGAACGTCAGGAGGATTTAAATCAAGCAGCTAGGAAGACCCTAAAGGAAGAAGAGGGGAAAAAAATTCCTCCTAATCTCAGAGTGCGGTTATAAAATAGCAGCTGGGAGCTACTACTGAGTAGCTTTAAAAGTAGAGGTACACTGTTGATCAAGAGTATTTCTTCCTCTGACACCCCTTATTTGTTTATTTTAAAAGTTCACAGGCAGGGAAGGTCCAGCAGGACAAAGTCCTCCTCATTTTCTGCAATGAACAAAGATGCCCTGGTGATTTACAGAGAGGAAAGGGGAGAGATTTGGAGACCCACATCCAGGCCTCTCCACCTGTGTTCAGCCTGCAACAGCCAAGGAGGAATTTTTCATAAGAAACAAAAGGGAGGAGAAATCAGGATAGGCCATTCAAGCCTAGCCTCACTGAGAGGCAGTTTTGCTGCCTTTTCCCTTGAGGAGCTAAATAAGGGAGTCTTTGGAGTCATCAAGACAGGAAGGACCAGGCAGAAAACCCCTTTTCAACAATTCTGTAGGAAAAATTGTCATTCCTTCTGGCATTTTCCTTCTGCTGCTAGGCAAAAATAATTTAGGGGGGTTTAAAAACTAAAAATAGAGGCATTGTGTGTCTGTCTGTCCCTCTAAAGCTCAGATGCTGCTTCTTGCAATTGGCATTTTGCTACATCTACAAATAAGCACCGATGGAAGCTCTGCTGCTTTCAGTGTAAGATAAATATTCCTGCTGAATCCTCACCTCCCTTTGTCCAGCTGAAGGGTTTTTCAGTGTGTTTATTTTCTCTGAGCTCTGTGGTGCTCTTGAATACATATAAAGTATTACTGCTGACCGGGGGGAATTTCAGCAGGGCCTTTAATGGCAGATTTGCATAGAGCTGTCGAAGCCCAGGCACACCTGGGCATCAGCACGTGCTGGGTTCCCAGTGGGTTTGTGCTCTGTTATGCTCCTCAGGCTTCCATTGGAAAGGAAATGTGTATTAAGACAAGAAGGAAGAAGAAAATATCAACCCTGTAGATATTCTGTAAAATGAAACTTCAGATCCGTGCTGTATTGCTGTCTTGACAGCAGAAAAAGACCTTGACTATAGAATCTGGCTGTAAAAATTCACATTGTGCTTGTGTTAAACTCTTAACTCAAGTTTATCTGTCTAAACATCATTGATTTAAGGCTCCAGCACTGACAAATTATCATTATAACTTGTATTCTTCTCGTGTCAGGGAGCTCCCGAGTGCAGGGTAAATAGGATAGGGGACATTTCTTACTTTTAGAGAGAAAAGAGGGGGAAAAGGGGCACCTAGAGATGAAGTGATGTTCCTAAGATTACCCTGACTACCACAGGCAGAGCACTGAATCCTGAAGAGAGTGCCTAGCACAGGGTCCTTTCCTGTAATGTTGGGTAGGAAACTTGCTAGATGCTGATTTTGGTTTAATCTCAGAGATAACCCATGGATAAGGTGAGGAGGTCTGGAATGAACCTCTGTCTTTTCCAGACAGACTAATATGCTTGTGACTGGCATCTGGCTGCAATAATTTATTTGCAGGTTTCCTATTAGACTGCTTTGTTTTCATTCAGAGTTAAAGCAGTAAGACTGAAATTCAGACAGCTCCTCAGCCTGGCTGTTATGTGAACAAGAGAGAGACCTAATGAAAATACCCTGTTGGTCTCCAGGACTGCAAACATGCACTGTGTGACCTAAAATTTCACATTAAAACGATCTGTCTAGAGGGCTTCTGGCTGAGATGGCAACAATAAAGGACAATGGTTTCATGTAACCTTCCTGCATCTGAGCCTGATGTCACGGAGGCTCCAGAAATGCAGTCAGGGCTCTGCCAGTTTAAGTTGCCTGGGAGGAGCAGAGGCTGAGCCCTGAAATGGATCTTATTCCTGGTGTTTCTGCACTTTGGAGGGAAATGAGGATTTTTGAGGATGATCCTGATGTTGTTTTAAGCTGAAAAAAAAGAGCTTGATGGTAGAAAACAGAATCTGGGATGGCAGAGCCCACCCTATCCCGACAGTGATGTGAAACATAAATACACAGCAGTAAGGCTGTGTCAGGTTCTCTAAACAAGTAATGGAGACTCCTCTGTCAGGAAAACTCCCAATAATTGGGGGGTTGGGTTGTTTGTTTGGGGTTTTGGCTTTTTTTTTTTGTATAATAGGCCAGGCAAGGCAGTCTATTTGGCTTTTCCATTCTTTGGTCCTTAGCAAGGTTGGGTCACCAGGTGTCTCTTCCACCCTGAGAATTCTGTGATTCTGTGGGTCTGTCCCTGCTTTAGGTGGCTCCCAAACCCTTTGTCCATGCATTGACTGAATCTGCTCCTGTCCTCCCAGGGTGTTTGATCCTGGTTTGAAAGAGGAACAGGAGACAATGGGAGGAATTGCTCTGAGGTTCTGTGGTGCAGTGAGGAGCCTGGATGCCATCTCACAGGATATTTAACTCCTGAAAACAAATGTGACCTGAAACAGGATCTCCTCTGTTTATACATAAGCAGCTTGAGCCCATCCCACCTGCCTGGCTAAGAAAAATGAAATTTTGCTTTGCTTTTCCAGGCTGTGTGGGTCCCAACCCCTCTTTTCTCACCTGAGCTGGCCCCTCACAGGTCCTACCCGCTGCCCTTCCCACAGCCTGACCTCCTCCGCCACTCTGATCTGCAGGAAACCCATATTGCCAGGTCACCACCCCAACACATGCCAATTCCCTGTGAGGATTGTCAAAAGAGGGGGGAAAAAAGAGAGAGGAAAAAGAAAGAAAAAGCCCTCTCTGAAATTCCTGTTGGCTGGGGGCTCCCAGCCATTGAGGTGCCGCTGTGCTGGCGGCGTGCGGCGGCATTAGGGAGCGAGCTCAGTGCATGCTGGCGTTGAAAGGCTCATAAATGTAATGAAGTCCCTGTGACACCTGCTCCTCTCCACACTTTAAACGAGAGCCATTGGTCCAGAGGGAGATGGGGCTTTAAAAATACAAATTATAGTAATTGTCTGCTGTGTTATTGGGAAGATTGTAATAAACGTGGAGCACAACAGTGCCATGCCATGAGCTGAATGCTGACAGGATGCATAAATTGCTCCAGGTTTTGATTCCCCTCACCCCTGTTTGTTTTTTTTTCCTTCTTCTTTCCTCTCCAACATTCCTATCTAACAAATCATTGCATGCTAACATTGAATTTCTGGAAGGTGGTAGTGTGAAGGAGAGAGGTGCTTGGGGAAAACTTCATCCCTCTTCTGAGGGGTTTTTAGCTGTGATGCCCCAAGGGCTGGGGACCTTGGTCCCCCCTCCCTGCCTGCCCCAACAGCCTACCTCCCTCTTTGCTCCTCCCAGACCTCAGAGAAAGCTCCAAGCAGTGCCTCCTTTGAGGGTGAGGAGCCCTGGCCCTTCTGCTGGGAACTGGGAGTAGCATCATCATTTCTCATCATAATTCATCAAAATGTTCTTAGGGTGCATGTAGGGATTCAGTAGCACACACCCTACCTGCACCATCCCCACTGCCAGGGGAGCAGCACACGCTCTGCATGCCTGTCCCTTCCTGCCCCTGGACCAGGGAGAGCAGAGATGGTGTCCTTGCTCTGTCAGGCTTGCTGGAGCCATGGAACCTCCTCATTTAGGAATGATACAGGAGCTGGTTTGTTCTTTAACTGGGCCTGTAGAGGATAATGCAAAGAGAGTTTGTTTTTATTATGTCAAATCCCACTTGTAAATGGTTCTTTCACATCCTTTTCTTTCTCCTTGTAATCTCTGGGGGAAATGTCCCACATGATGATGCTGCAGCAAAACCCCAGTTGTCTTCCCCACCTGCCTGATCCCCTGCCCTGCTCACACCCTGATCTTGCTATTCCCCCTTGGCATTTGCTGCCAAGCACGTCTGCCTACAGAGAGAGCATCTGTGTCAAAGGCAAGACGTAAAACAGTTCTTTGACCGCTTCAGCAGCTCCTTTGACAACTTGAATGAAATCCCATTTCTATTATTCCAGTCTCATCTTTGTGCCATGCCATGGTGGTCCCTGATTTCCTGCTCCCACCTCTGGGCACTGCCTGGTTTCAAAGGTTCTGGACCCCAGAGGTGGCTGCACTTCAGACTTCTACTACCTTGTGGCATGTGGTGATGTTTAATTAATATCCAGAACTCTGAAGTCCCTGATGTTACTTATTCATGCCCATGTTCCCTGCAGACCTCATGTTTGATGTCCACATTGTGAGTTATTTAGATGCAGTCCTCTTTGTGGCAAATTTAAGCAGAGAGGAGAGGTTGTTCTTTAGGGCACTTGTGAAAAATTGCCCTGTTCAGGCAGGAGATCAGCTCAGACACATATTCAGAGATTTCTGATTCTGTGTTGGCATTCCACCCAGGTGGTCACAGGAGTTCTGTGCTGCAAGTCCAGAGAAATCCGTTCTGCCCTTAACAAGGGCTATGCCAGACACAGCCAGCACATCTGGGTGTTTGTCCCTCTGTGCTACAAAGTCCTTCCTGTGACCCAGGATGTGGAAATTAATTTAAATTTGCTAAATCTGGGCATTGTGTGTTGAGCAATAGCATTAAGGTAAGAAGCCTCCATCTCAAAAACATAAGAAAGCTTTCCCAGCCACCCAAATATTTACACAAAGCAGCAACCACATATGAGCTTGTTCTTTAATGATGATTTTCTGGTTGTCTTTCAGTAATGACTGTCTTGTTTCTGTTGCAGATGAGTTTAGAAAATGACGATAAGAGAGCACGCACGCGATCCAAGTCAATCCGAGGTGAGTGGGAGCATTGGGCTGTGCAGACCTCAGCTCCCTGCACTTCCCTTGTTCCAAACAAACTTTGGTTTTTCATGTCCAGGCTTAACTCCTCAAGTTATGATCGCCACCCCTGCCCCAACCCCACCGAAATTTGTCTACAAAACCTGCAAAAGTCCCAACCACAAAACTTTATAGGTCCTTGTGATATTCAACCCTCATCCTCTACACTCAGCTGAAGGAAAATAACAAGCAAATAAGGAAGAAAAGCCCCTGTTCCTGCTTTGCTGTAGGGGATGGCAATCACTGGAGTCTCAGATCAGCTCCCAGGGCTTTCATCAGGCTCACTCTGCCAGCGGCTTTGAAGTTGCACATCTGAGAGTGCCTGGCAGAAGTAGCTCATGCTGGAGAAGCAAATGGGCCATCCCCCGGCAGGGATGGGAGGACAAACAACTGGTTAATGCAAAGATTGACTGCGATTTATGTCCTGATTCAAAAAAAAAGAACTGGAGTTCTTTGCGTGCTTTCTCTCTGGGAGAAGGCAAGAGGCTCTGATAGAGCCGAGGGTGTCACCTCAGGTAGTCCCACAGCCATGTGTGATGGTTACAGACCGGCCTCTCTGTCCTGGGGTTCATTTTTGTGACAAAGGTGGCTGGAACCAACAAGGCTGGAAAGGTGTGATGGCTTCAGGGACCGCAGCTTCATCCTACAGCTGGGCTGGGCCACCTTCCTTTTGTCCTCACCTTCCTTCCTCCTTGCTTTTCACAGCATCTGCACCTTTTAAAAACAAAACCAGACCCAGATGTTGCCAGCTGTGTTGAACTGAGCTTGAATATTTGGATTTCATTGCTTTGTTGCACACACACAAAGGTGCTCGTTCAGGTTGCAAATGAGAGTGCCCTGATTCTATTTATTTTCCCACACCCTGCCTTCCCCACACTTGAATCTGGTTTCTTGATGTGAAAGGTAATTTATTGCCTGCACCCTGGGACTCGTCACTGCCTCCAGTTTGTTGAAGCTTGTGAGTCATCCCACTGGGAGCTGGATCCCAGGAAACCCAATTAGCTCAAACAAATTGAGCAAATGTGTTATGATTTTCAGCCTGGGCAAATTTGGACTTGTGCTGAGGGATTTTTCCCCCTCTTTATTATTTGGATTCCTGGCTGGATGTAAGGTTTCAGCTGCAATGTGAAGTTGTGTGTTCTTGTTGTGAGCAGTGAGAAGCCCTCTTATTCACAAGTGGGGAATAATCCCCAAAAATCCTACAAACTCTTGTTTACCCTATACCCCAAGTAACAAATCCTCACCATAGGTCTGAGCATTGGCAGGGGCAGCAGGGGCTCCTGCATCAGACTGATGGGACAAGGAGAGGAGAAAAATGCTGGTGTTAGAGAGGTGAATGTAGCCATTGCAGGAAAAGAGTTGTGAGCTGTGAAAGCTGAATTTGATGAGCAGCTTTAAAGGGCAAAAAGAGAGATGAAGGCATGAGACAACTCAGTCTTTTTTACAAGTGTTTGGGTTACGTGCATGCATGTCAGAATAGTTCCATTGACTTCAAAGTCATCAGGGATTCAAAGAAGAGAGGTAGCTCCTGATGCTGCCACTGTGCACTCACCTGCTGGAAAATCAGCACAGGCACGAGGATTTACAAGGCAGGATTATAATTTACTACAGGTTGGCATGAAACAAAGGACAACAGATACCTTGGCTCTTTCTTTTCCAAATGGGATGTCTGGGGAGGAAATAGAAACCCAGCTGCTGGCAGGAGAGTTTCAGTCCTGGGGGGGGGCAGGCATCTCTGGCTTGTTTCTGACCTTGTGTTTGTTTCCATTGCTGCATCCTGCCCCTCGCCCAGTGCCCACGGAGCTCATCGGCCAGGAGGTGAGGTAAGGACCCTGCTTCTCCTTGGCCATGGGAGGGATGGGGGGACACGTGGTGGGGCTGGCTTGAGAGAAGCCCCTCAGCTGGGAAACGCGGGTGAGGGAAGGAGCAAACCCGTGGGACTAGTGGGGGTCTTGTTGGGGGGCTTCTATTGGAGGTTGTGTGCAAGTCCTCAGGGTACCACTAGAGAACACATCAGAGGAATCACAAGAGTTACAGAAATGAGGACAGGAGCTCAGGATGAATCACATTAGACTGGAGACCCTCCAGCCATCCACTGCCCCACCCCAGATCTAAACCCCAGTCAAACCTAATGCCCACAGTTTGTGTTTCAGGACCCTTGGGACACCATCCAACTAACCAGAGGTTTTTTCCACATATTTGTCACATCACTTCTGGTGCCGGGTGCTCTTTCAGCCCCCCTGTCCTCAGTTCAGTCACCGAGCTCCTGTTGTCACTCATTTAGCAGCGCTGGATGCCAACAGCAGCAGCCAAAAGAGCAGGAGCAGAGTCTTTGCAGACTCCAGAGCTTCTCTTTAGGTGCAACAGCCTCCCCGACCTGTGAGCTCCCACTAAACCTTGCACAGGGGCTTGTGCCAGAGGTAGGAGCCCTTAACCTGGACAGGGACCAAGAGCAGGGGCTACCTCTCCTTGCAGCCTCCCGCGTGTGTCAAAGAGAAATTGGACCTAAACCAACCCAATTTCAGAGCGTTTTGCTCCTCCACTCCCCTACTGCTCTGGAGAGCCGGGAGGAGCCAGCGCTGGGCATGCCCCCTTCTCCAACTTTTATTGCTGAACACTTGAGTGGAGGTGGTAATTGGAGCAGGTGACATATCTAAGGGGCAGGACAGAGTGCTCCACAAAGCCATCTCTGCAGCTGTCACCTAATTGCCTGAATAACTGGACGATTAATCGACTAATTGGAAGCAGGGCATCGTCTGCATAACAATAAGAAGCCCTTTTGTCAAGCAGATGAAGGCTTCGGAGAGGGGGAGAGCTGGTGTGGTGGCTCTTGAGGGATAGAGAGCAGCTTTAATAGACTTCGAAGCCCATTTCCCCTTTCGGGACTCCTGCCAAAATACACGAAAACTCCCCAGTGGAGAGTGGGGAGGGAAAGCCTGGCCCAGAGCATGTAGGGCATCACCTTTGTGCTGGTGCTTTTTAAAGGCATTAAATCATCAAAATGAAGCCAGAAACATCCCAAATCGACACCTGCTTTGGCAAACCTCAGTGCTAAACCGCTTGTGTCTTTCCTACCTACTTTTAATGGCAGGCTTAATTTCATCACATTAAAAATGGGGTGATGGGTAATCCACTTTAATTGCTACAGGAAAACTTATAAAAGCCTGTAACATCTTCATCAGATGAAGATGCTGTCGTTTGCCACTGAATACGACCTTTTTCAGGCAAGTCACTGGTGACATAAACACTGCAGCATCTTTTGGTGAGCAGTCACTGAAAGTGTGGCTGGGCAGCCTCAGCCAGGCCTGAGGGCAATTAAAATTAAATGGACTTTTAGATCATAAGCAGCAAAGAGGGAAGCTCCCTCTTCCAACTGCACCTGTTAGTGGGATGAGATCTTGTTCTCTAGGGCCTCGAGTGTCCTGCTGGAGAAGGGACACTGTGCTGTCAGGCCAGACCCCAGGTGTGGTGGGGCTGGGGTTGTGTGTGGGTGCCAGAAGAGCTGGGAGCCATCCCACAAGAGATGGCATTGGAGGATGTGCAGCATCATGGGTTCAAGCCAGGTCACAAGCAAAGGGGACAGCAGGATCAGGGGACTTATCTGGAGGAGCCATGAGGTGCAGCTTCCACCTCCTCAGAGCACTGTGTCCCCTTAGGGGATGTGGTGCCACCATTTGCCCTCTCAGCATTTGCTTTGCTGACCTAAAACCAGTTGGTCTCCCTGAAGGAAGGATTCCTACTCTCCTGACAGCTCAGCAGCACTGTCCTGCCTCAGTTTTGCATTGAATTATAGTTTTTGAACACAAAGATCTGACTTGTGTTCTAGGGAGTTGAACCATTAATAACCCTCTGGTGCTCCCAGAGCTGCTGCACCCATTAGTGCAGCCAGACCCTTCCTGTCCCCAGCTTCCTGAAAGGGCTGAGCTCTGCTGAGATCAGAAATTCCAAGTCCCTAAAGCCTGACTTGGCACTTGGTACTGTTTAATGTTGTCCCATGTCTTTTACTCCAAGAATAACAGGCTGGCCAGATCCCCCCATGGCTGGTGATGCCTTCTCCCTTTGCACTGGTGTCAAGAGATTTCATTAGCACTTCCAGCTTCCCAGGCTGAGGGTGATGCGGTGCTAAATGAGGTTATTAATCCTACACGACTCCAGAATTCCTCAGACATCAGGGAAGTCACTTGGGCATCTTATAATCAATGCCATAATCTGGTTTTGCCAGAAAATGTTTGCTTTAATGCCTCTTATCTGGAGCCCTTACAGCTCCTGAAGCTGGGACTAATTACCCCTGCAGGGGAGGTGCGTGGTCCCACACGAGGGATGCTCAAGTGAAGGCAGCAGTGGCTGTGAGTGGGCTCAGAGCTCCCTGCAAGCCTTTAACTCATCCTCTTCTGCAGAGCAGCAGGAAAAAAATGCAGGCATTTGGTGGGTCTAGTTAACTAAACCCCATCCATTCCCCCAAAAGTGAGGTTTTGAGGATTTTAGTCCTGGGGATCTCCATCCAATATGTCTGGCTAAAAGCTCCTTGATAAAGTCTCAGTCTGCTCTTCCCCAAAACACACACATTTCTTACTGTAAATGGCATTTCTTACTGACAAGCTCCCCACCAGATAAGGGAAAAATCCCACGTTTTTCTCCTGAGAAAAAGAAATCTGGAGAGTAGCAGTGGCGAGGCAGAGTGCAGCGGCTGTCTGCCTTTAAAAGCTTGCTCTCACACATGCAAATCTTTAATTAAACATACTCATAAAACTATAGTGAACTGTTCATCTAATTAAATGGGGTGAGTAATTTCATTAATTTTTAGCAAACTGCAAGGCAGCCCTCCTCCCTTGGAATTCAAAGGGACAAACGGAACCATTTGAAGGAAATTAACTTCCTGTTTGCAGTTAGCTTGCTCCGTGGGCACAGGACCTGTTTAATTGACTGTAGTTTATACAATCCTAATTAATTCTCCGAGTCCTCTTGCTGTTCCTGATGGTTGTTTGTTTCCCTCCCAAGCTGTCCAACCCCAGGCTGTAATGGCTCAGGACATATCCGTGGGAAGTATGCGAGACACAGAAGGTGAGGTGGGGCTGGAGGTAGCGGGGATGGAAAAATGTGAGACCCAAAGACAGGCATTCACTGGAGAAAGCCTGATTCAGAGCAACAACCCATCTTGTCTGCCCCAAATCTTTTTGTTTCTGCCTCTCCCTCAGTCCCTAAGGGATGCTGGGGGTATCTGCTTCTCCAGACTCATAGCAGCCTTCCTACAGACCCCAAACTTGGCCAGAAGTGCCTGACTCAGCTGTCTGGGGTTGCTGGGAGCTGCTGATGGGCAGAGGTTTTGGTCTGTCTGGTGCCTCTGTGGATGGGGAAGGCAAATGAGAACAAATTGGGTGGCTTGGAGGTCATACAAGCCTTAACTGAGGGTTTTCATCACCCTCTGAATTGTGAAATTGGTGGATGTGTCCCAGGGGCTGGTTCTGCATCCCATGCTGGTTTCATGGTGCCCATCACCAACATTGGTCCTGGGATTCCACATCCCAAAATTTTTGAGCTGATTTACATAAAAAAGTTGATATAGTTACACAAAGTCAAGGTCTAAGACCACATCTGGCCACACAGGGTAAAACCAGCTAAAAATCTAGGGTGCTGAATGAGTTTTTTGGGTAGTATTTGTGTATTCATCCCACTTACTTTTGCCTGACCAGCTGGTACAAGGTAGCCAGGCCTTTCTCACTCAGCAATGCCTCCTCTCTGCTCCTTGATCCTGTCTGCAGTTTACAGAGCTGCCCTCTAGCCAAGAAGAGGAAACTTCAGGATGCTGAGGCCGAACATTTGGTGTCGAAGAGAAAATCCCATCCTCTCAAACTGGCCTTGGATGAAGGCTACAACGTCGACAGCGACGGCAGCGAGGAGGCCGAGGCCAAGGAGGAGTCTGGCTCTGATGAGTCGGAGGGGATGCTGGAGGAGGATGAGGCCGAGGCGATGGAGCAGGAGGAGACCCACAGCCCTGAGGCAGCAGAAGGTTTATCATTATTGATAATCGGCTTTTATCCTTATTGATTGCAGAATTGTGTATTATGAATGATGTACAGGAGGGATCCCTCAATTATTTGGGGGATCTATTGTTGGGTAGAAGCACAATGGCAATGATCTGGTTAAGCTGAGAGCCTCCAGTGTCTTAAAAATGAGAGTTTTTCCATCAGGGGTGCTCCCTAGGGAAGCCCATGGAAAGCACAGAGGAGATTGCTGTGTGGTGGGGAAGGCAGCCAGGGTCCCACACAGATGCCATGAGGAGCTCAGCAGCATCCTCCTCCCTGGACAGGTCTGGCCACTATCCAAGAGCAGAAGAGTGGCACGAAAAGGACATGGAAAAGGACATGGATCTTCAGCTGGGGTCCTCACACTGCCTTGCTCACTGGTTTGGAGCCCTGGCCTGGGGGGCACTGGCAGCAGGGGTGGCAGTGGGAAGATGGTGTGTGAGTCCTGTGTGGAAATTCTCTTTCTACCTGCCATCCCCAAATTCAATAAGTTAAGCTGCTCCAGGGGTGGAACTGTCAGGTTGTGGTTTCAATTAAGTAAAACAAAGTTGTATTTTATGGGTTTATATTATTACTTTCTTAGTCTTCTTTTTTGTTCCCTCTTCTTTTCTCTTCCCCCTCCTTTTCTCTTTTACTCCTTTGTTCTTTTCCTCCTTTTCTCACTTCCTCCCCCTTTTTTAATTTGTTTTGCTCTTTTCCATCTTTCCCTTCTTTTTCCCTTCTTCTTTCTATTCCTTTTTTCCCTGCTTCAGAGAGAAGCCCAGCAAAATCAACCCACTATGGACAAAACACAGCAACAAGTACATCTGGGCCCAGCAAGGCCAACTATAGCAGCTACCAAGAAATAATCGCCAACTCTCTCCTAAACTTAGGCCAAATAGCAGAGGAAACCCTCGCCATCGAAGGGCAGCTGCCTGAAGCGGAGCTGCAGGGCTCCAAGCCGGTGTCCAGCGTTGTGCACTTGGTCCATGAGGATGCAGGGGAGGAGCTGGTGGAGGAGGAGTGTGACAAGGAGATCATCATCCAGACGGAGGATGCAGAGGAGGTCATCGAGGTCACCAGCGAGCGCAGCAGCGAGCTGTGCCCAGAGCCCCGGGACGAGGCGAACGAAGAGGAGTCCTGCAAACTGGAAAAGGCTGAAGCGGAAGAAGAGGATGAGGATGATGATGATGAGGAGGATGATGAGGAGGAGGAAGAGGAGGAAGAGGATGAGGAGGAGGAGGAGGAGGAAGAGGAAGAAGAGGAGGAGGAAGAGGAGGAGGAGATGGCTCCTGAAGTGATCTGCGAGGAAGCTCCTCACACTTCTCAGGACCCCCAGAAAAGCCACTGTGAAGGGCAGTTCAGCCCCAAGCCCGAGTACTCGGTCATCGTGGAGGTCCGGTCGGATGACGACAAGGACGACGATGCCCGCTCCCAGAAATCAGCCGTGACCGACGAGTCGGAGATGTACGACATGATGACCAGGGGCAACCTGGGGCTGCTGGAACAAGCCATTGCCCTGAAAGCCGAGCAAGTGAAAATCGTGCGGGAGCCCAGCCGGCTGCCAGGAGAGCATGTGAAGCACTTCCAGGTGGAGGACAAACAGAACAAACCACTGGACAGCATCCGGAAGAGCTACTACGGCAAAGGTACAGGACAAACCTTTGTGTATCTCCCTCCTTCCCATCCCTGGTGGAAGAGCTGAACTTGTCTGCTCAGCACTGACTGTTGGGCTGATGTAGGGGGAGTTCACAGCCCACAGGGGGAATTCAACCACAAGTCCTCAATGCCCAGAGGGATGCAGGCATCCTTGAGGTCAACAGCGAATGCATAAAAGGATGGTGTCCTCTACACCGTCATGAGGGTTCCTCCCTCTGAGCAGAGGAATTTCTTGGCTAAATTGTCAGTTAACCTTGAAAATCTCCACCTGAGCAGAAGGGCTGGCTTAAAACCCAAGTGGCTTTTAAAGTAGTGGTAGAAGTCTGGCCACAGAAATGTGAGGGCAGGGGCTTCAGCATCCCCTGGCTCTGAGCCACGCTGCCTGCTCAGCCACTGTGAGTGTCTCCATGCTCCCAGCTGTGTTAGTTCCTCAAATCACTTTGCTAGTTTCAATTTTTGAAACTTCCAGTGTTACACTGCCAACTCCAGGAAAAAATCCTCCAAACTCAAAAGTTCCTGCCTGCTTGACTGGTGAGAAACATCCTCAGCACTTCTCTCCACTTCTTCCCCTCTGAATCCACTAACCTGCTTCCCTCTGCCCTTTCCCCACAATCTTTAGATCCTTCAAGACCTGAGAAGCGAGAAATCAAATGTCCAACTCCTGGCTGCGATGGGACCGGACACGTGACGGGACTTTACCCTCACCACCGCAGCCTGTCCGGTTGTCCGCACAAAGACAGGATCCCCCCTGAGAGTGAGTGCATCCTGGGACACCAAGGGCTGCTTCAGTTAGTCTGGAGCCTAATTTTCTTGGGGGAATTTTTCAAATGATATGATTTTTATGACTGAGTCCCTGGAACAAGTCTGATGTTATTCCTTGGAGTATATGACACGAGTTTTTGGTGTGGGATGGTGCTTTTCCAAGTTGATCCTGGATGCTGTTATCCACCAAAGTGTTATCACTAATCACAGGAAACCTGATGGGGATTTACTTGGAAGTCCTGTCCTTCTTAAAGGATTTTTAGCACCATCCTGTGGAGAATGAGATCCCTTCTCTGAAAATCAGAGAGGCTTTAAAAACTCCTGCCCACCTCCAGAGGTGTGTTAAACAGTGCCCATCTTTACACTGGAAGTCGCATATTTTTCCCTGCTTGGGGCATCATGTTGGGAAAAAAGGGATATTAATCTTCCTTGCTGTTCAAATACGTTACCATGCAGGAAAGGAGTGGTTCAGGATGTGCAGCATTGCTGAGTCTCCTGTGCCCAAATCACTGCAAAATTCCCAAAGTGCTATACCAAGATTCACTTATTCTAGAGAAAATATTTATCATCCTAATAACAGATTTTTGTATATACATATGCACAGAGAGAGATTGCATTTCCACCTCTCTACGAGCATCCTAAATACCTTTCCCTGTATAGATACATAAAAATCAATGTTGTATGTTGATGATAATGGCATAATAGACCAAAAGAAAGAGGAGTCCTTCCTTATCAGTAATTCCAAAGTTTGCAGACCTGACATAAACAAAGAACTGGAAGAAACAAGGAGAAAATACAGTTATCTTCACAGGCTGGAATGCAAGCAAAAATATTAATAAATAACTAACACAAGCTGTGGGCTTTACAAAAGCTTCCAGATGAAATTATTTTCTTTACTTTTAAGGTCAGCGCTGCAGGAAGCAATAATCCTGAAGATTAAAAATAAAATAAAAAAAGAAACAAAGACTAGTCCTAAGGATAAAAGCAGAGCTACAACTTCAATCATTTAAAACTACCTGGAACTGGAGACCTGGTTCCAAAACGGGGGCGGGGAGAAGGGGCTGAATTGCAATCAGAAAATGAGGAGAAAGCCCAAGCTGTGCTCAGAGATGCTAATTTAGTGCTGACCTGGGCACTGCTGCCTTGTAAATCTTTTATTTTTTCCTCTGCAAACTCTAATTACAGCATTTCACATTCCCTGATTTCTAGGAAACCAGTGTACAAGCCTTGATGATTTTTTCTTTTTTCTTTTTTTTTTCCTTTTCTCTCTGATTTTTATTAAGTTGTTTTTCTTTCCCTTCCCTTCTCCCCTTCCCCTTCTCGCTCCCAAGTCCTGGCCATGCACGAGAACGTGTTGAAATGCCCCACGCCTGGGTGCACAGGACAGGGTCACGTCAACAGCAACCGCAACACGCACAGGAGGTACTGGCTTTGGCTTCTTCTTACCCAGGCACGGGGTGGCAGAGTGGGGAAATGGCTTCAAAATGACAGGGGACAGGGTTAGATTGGAAAGAATTCTTCCCTGTGAGAGGCCCTGGAACAGGCTGGTCCATCCCTGGAAGTGTTCGAGGCTAGGTTGGACGGGGCTTGGAGCAACCTGGGGTAGTGGAAGGTATTCCTGTTTGTGGCAGGAGGATTGGAACGAGCTGATCTTTAAGGTCCTTTCCAACCCAAGACATTCTGTAATCCATGATTCTGTGTTGATGAGGTGCAAGGTGAATTTATCTTATTACTTGTTCAGTGTGGAGTAAGCAAACATTTTTCTCACAGGCTCAGTGCAGCTCTGGGACCATGAAATGAAGGTTTTTGAGCTCATTTCTCATGCTTGGTTTCCTTCTCTCTTTTTCTTCTTCAAAAAAACCCCCAACCAACTCCCACAGTTTATCTGGGTGCCCCATTGCTGCTGCTGAAAAATTAGCCAAATCACATGAAAAGCAACAAACCCAGTCTGGTGATCCTGCAAAGACCAGCTCCAATTCTGACCGGATACTCAGGTAAGGGGGACAGGAAGGCTCAGCTCCGTGTCCCCACACTGCCCCAGCCCTCCTTGCCCTGCCACGCTCCCAGGAACAGCCCCCACTGCTCCCTCCAGCTGTATCTGGATACTGCTGAGTCCTGTTATTATGATCATAGGTCTCGCCAAGGTGGGGAGATATTTAATTGATGATCCCAGGGAGAGCATTGAGGACAATGAATTGCTTCTGTAGCATCAATTAATGCTGAGGCTACAGGCCAAAGGGTTTTAGCAGTGCAGCAGAAGGCACTTGTGCCGATTGCTCCGCAGCACAAACTGCCAGCGAGGGCTGGTTATTATATCAGCATTATAAGTAGGGTGGGCTTGGGGAGGGGGAGAAAGAGGATGTGGAGATTTAGGCTACACACAAATCACTCCATGGCAGTCGTGCATTAAAATCCACTCGCTTTTCCTCCTTCGCCTGCACGTTTCAGAGGAGAGGAACCTGCCGCTCGTTTCCAAACCAGTCACATTAACTTTGATACTTTGCCTGCTCCCTCTTCCCGGGAGAAAGGGCTGTCTCCCATTAAGGATGTCCCTGAGAGATGCTGGCTTCCATATCTGATGTGATTCATGAGGCTACAGATGGATTGGAATATGGTTGGTTATTTTGCAATGAGAGCACAATAAAAACCGCAGTGCGAGCCCTGAGCAGGCCTCCCACAAAGGCATCGAGCTCTGATTCATTTATTTATTTGCTCCCCAGGACTGCTGAGCACCCTGGTGCTCCAGCTCTCGCTACTTTGGAAAGGCCATTTAGGGCGATTACTTATTTATTTGCAGCGAAGCCCGCACAGAGCGCTCTGAGCGCATCACGAGGACGGTCCATGCTCCAAGGAGCTCCCGCTCCGAAGACTCTCTGGTGGAAAGAGGTCAAGGGAAGGAGAATAACAATAGGCCATTTATATACAATTTATATGCAAGACAAATTGATTCATGATAGGCAGCCCCGGAGCAGCGGGTCTCTAGGAGGGGCTGAGGCAGGGGAGAGGCCCTGGTGCCTCTGCAATGGAGCTGCAGCAGGGAGCCGGGCTGAGCTGGGGTCCTCAGGCCTGTGTGTGCCACCCTGCGTCATGGGTCCCATGAGGGAGTTACTGCCCAAGTTTGTTCTCTTCTGGAAGATGCTGCCACACCATGACAGCCTGCAAGAACTTTGTGCAGGATGAGGCTGACACCTCGGTGTTTAGCTTAAAAAGAGGGAAAAAAAAAAAGAAGGTAAAAAAGGATAGAAAAAAATAAAACTGGGATGTGAGAGATCCAGATGAGATGGAGACTTGCTGAGGGAGAGCAAAAGGGCTGTCACTGCCTCCTGGTCCCCAGTAAGCCTTTAGGAATAAGGTGCAGCTGTGTCCTCATTGGGCCTGGTCCCCTCTCAACAGTCACCTCATCAAGGAAAGAAGAAATAATTGTTGTTCATTGTTTCTTCCTCAGGCCTATGTGCTTTGTGAAGCAACTGGAGATCCCTCAGTATGGAAGCTACCGGCCCAATATGGTCCCAGCAACCCCCCGGGCCAACTTGGCCAAGGAGCTGGAGAAGTACTCCAAGGTCACCTTCGATTATGCAAGTTTTGATGCTCAGGTTTTTGGCAAACGCATGCTTGCCCCAAAGATTCAGACTAGCGAAACCTCACCTAAAGCCTTTAAATGTAAGTTGGGAGCAGGGATGGACTTGGTTTTTGCATCCTCTGACTTTCTCAGCATGTTGTGAGCCTCTTGGGATCGTGGCTTTGGGGAGATGGGAGGCTCTTGGTGCTGAGCTGCTGGACCCTCCAGGGATGGGGAGGGTGAGGTGGATCCCAAGGTGGGCACTTTTGACGGTGAGGAGAGTCCATGGCTGCTGGAAGAGAGTCTCTATGGCTTTTGGAAGAACTGTGGTGGGAACATTAATCTGAGTGATGTCTTGAGGTAGGATAAGTTACACAGTTGTCCTCAGTTGGTCCCCATTGCTTTGCAGCTCATATCTATTGATCTGGGTTTCCTCACCTAGCTAAATGGATTACAGTTTTCTTGTCTTCCATCTTATATATGACCCATTCCCCCCATTTGTCTTCCCTGCCATGCTCTGCTCTCCAGCTCTACCTATCGATCACCCACCTCTATCTTCCAGCTCTTTCCTGCTGTAGCCACCCACCTCTGCTCTGTTCTGAGGACCTTGCACTGGTTATAACTCTGGATGAAAATGAAATTGCTGAATAAACCCTGCAGGACCAGGCTGACAAAGACAAGAGGGACGTTGAATGGGGACACAGCCCTTGCAAATGTGTTATTTGACACCAACTGTGCACCTCAAGACATTTTTTTGAAAGGGAAAAACAAAAAAATATTTAGGAGCCCAGTTTGTAGAAGTCAGCAGCCTCAAGAGGGCTTTCTGTCTGGCTAATCCCACTTCCACAATCCTGTTTAATCCTGATGCAGCTGCTTTCTAAAAAAGTGCTCGTACTTGAAAGCATCCCGGTTGTTGCACTACAGTGGGAGCGCCCTTTATTACAGTACTAAATCTGTACAGGATCAGACAATGAAATTGGATGGAGGCCAGAGAGCACAACTGCCACTGTCATCCTGGGTTAGGGCTGATGGAAAAGTAATTTGTTTCCCAGTACAAGTGATTCTCTCGCTGAATAGATTGTGTTATTTGCAATATTAGCAAAGAATTTTCAGGGTAATTGTACTGACAAAAATAATTCCAGCAGACCCACTAGGATAATCCTTTCTATTTTTTCTCATCACTTATTTCACTAATTTGCTGATTGCGAGTCTATTAGTGGTAGAAATACTTATGAAATGGAAAAGCATCGCTGAGCCTACGGTGTGAAATTGAAATTGGCATCTCCTGATCCTGGATATTGTCAGGTTGGGTTGGCGGATACTCGCGCCCTGCCTCGAAGACGTGGATTAAACCGGACAGGAAAACAAGCAGCCAGACACAGGAATAACCATGTGGGCAAAGCTCCAATGAGTTAATCAAAGCGACAGGATGAATATGATTGCCAATCATAGCAGGGAAATCTGCTCCTTTCACTAGAGAACTTATTTTAAAGAGATCTTCATCCAGAGGGATTTATATTCCCCTGCATGTGTGTGCATAACGCCCATTAATGTCAATACGCATTATATACGCACGCAACGAGGAAGAAAGCAGGGCTGGGGAAGATTAGTATTTTATAGAGTCTTATATTACGAGTTTGTAATGGGAATAATGAAATCACTTTGCTCCGTGGCTGCATCAACTGAGGTTGGCTTTGTTTTGCCATGATCAGGCCAAAGCTTATGAGTCTGCCCTGGGTGAGCCCCCCACTAAAGGGGGGATGGCTTCCCCCAGAAAGAGCATGGTGGAATGAATTAAGAATTTGAAGATTTTGATAATTGATTCAGAATACAACCTGTAACTGTTCTAAATCAGATGATCTCCTGTTTGCACCCACTGAAACTGCTGAGGGCCCCTAAATGGGATCAGCTTTAAATTTTATTGATAGGGAATTATTAAGGAAAATTTTATTGTGCATCCACTCTGAGAAATACTTTCTTCTCACAGGATATGAACAGAAATTGCATATCCAGGTTGGCCTTGCTGCTGCTGTGACATACAGGAGCAGAGCAGCAGCATGGCAATGTGCAGCTGTGCAATAAATCCTGTTACTCTGGCATATTTAAATGATATGTCAGCTGTCAGAAAATCCATATTTCACCAGTGTCATCCTTGGAAGCTCATATTTTGTGACCATGTTTATTCTATTAATGTAATTTTATAAATTTAAAGTTTTCAAACATGCTACTAGAAATCTCCCTGTAAGGCAGCCCTGCGGACAAGTTATATATAGAGAGAGAACAATAAAAAAAGAGCCAGGAAGCTTCTCTAAGCTTTTTCCTTTAACTGCTTCCACCGAGCAGCAGCTCTCATGAAGAAAAGCACTTGTGTTTTGGGTATTGATGGCAGAGTCAGTTAATGAATTAACCTTTCACACCAAGCACAAGCTGCAGCCAGCGCTGCTCCTGCTGCACATCCCAGGCAACAAACCAGCCCCTGGATTGGGAATAACCCCAGCAACTGTGCATACATTAACCGTGCCACACTGACTTAACCTTTCCCTGCTGCTCACGCCACTTATACATTAGCCTTGTGTTGTTCCTTCTCTTTTTATTCCAGCCAAACCGTTTCCAAAGGCCTCTTCCCCCAGCCACAGCCCCTCCAGCAGTTACGTGAAGAGCACTTCATCTTCCTCCACAGGCTTCGACTACTCCCACGACGCTGAGGCTGCGCACATGGCGGCCACCGCCATCCTCAACCTCTCCACCCGCTGCTGGGAGATGCCTGAGAATCTCAGCACCAAGCAGCAAGAGGCCCCTGGCAAGGTGGGTGAATGTGGCCAGGAAGCACTGCCCAGGGGCCAAGCTTGAAATTTGGCATGGGAGAAACACCTTTGTTTACCCTTCCTTTCATTTTGTTGGGTTTTTTTTAAGTATAGAGGGAATGCAGGCACGCATCCAAAAGCACCTTTTTGGCTCCCCACTTTGGGTTTGGAGGAGGGAATCTTGGCTCTTAGAGTGATGTGGAGGTGCCTTGTGGTCCAAATGACACGTGTGAGATGAGCATCAGTCCCAAGGCAAGTCTTGGACTGAGACTGGATGTTAGGAAAAATTTATGATTTATGATGGTCAGGCCCTGGAACTGGCTGTCCAGTGGTGGAGTCACCATCCCTGGAGGGATTTAAAGGACACCTGGATGTGGCACTTGGGGACGTGGGTTAGTGGTGGGCTTGGCAGTGCTGGGTGAATATCTGCACTTGATGGTCTCAAAGGGTCTTTCCAACGCAAACAGTTCTGTAATTCCATGATTCTCAGAGCTGGTTTCAGTTGTTCCCTGATCTGTATCAGATGCCATTTGAAGCTCCCCAGTTGTGTCCACTTTGATCTCCAGCTCTTTTTCAGAGGAACACAGGTTTTCTCAAAGCCCCCTGGAGCAGTCCCAACCTTGAGCAAATGTTTTGAATGCCATGAGGCATCCTAAGTGGTACTAGATGCCTCTGTTCAATCAGCTGAGTCAAAATGCCACCCTGCTGGTAGTAGAGAGCTGCCTTTGCATGACATGTTCCTGAAATATTTAGGAAAGAGCAACCCTTTTTATTCAGTTCCTCCTACCTGACTGTGGAGAGGATGGGACATGAATACCTGCCCACTGCACTGCAAAAGACAAATTGGGGCACCATCCCTGTGAGGACTTTCTGACAGCTGCTAACATTGGTTGTGTTTCCAACTTTCCAGTCCATGGACATTGAGGTGGATGAAAATGGGACTCTGGACTTGAGTATGAACAAACACCGCAAACGGGAGAGCACCTTCCCCAGCAGCAGCAGCTGCAGCAGTAGTCCCAGCATGAAGTCCCCAGATGTGTCCCAGCGCCAAAACAGCACCAGTGCCACGAGCAGCACCATGACCTCCCCCCAGTCCAGCCAGACCTCCCGCCAGGATGAGTGGGATGGGCCCATCGACTACACTAAACCAAACCGTCAGCGGGAAGAGGAGCCAGAGGAGGTGAGCGGTGGCTCTTGATGCTTGAATAACAACTCAGGGGACACTGATGCCACTGTGTTTGCCTGCACAGTTGTCCTGTTTTCCCCAGAACCCCCAGTTTGTCCTTTGAGCCAAGGAGAGAAATAGTCCTGGCTTTGTCAGTGCTATCAGATACCAGCCAGGGAAAACCAGGCAGGCAGCAACTGCTCTTGGATTTGTTGGGATGCTCTTGCAAAGGAAGAGCCCACCACTTTGCTTGTCCTGGGTCTGCAGTGTTTTATTTACTGTAAATCCTGTCAGCTCCCTTGCAGCAGTGATGTTTTTCAGGATGATTTATATCTGCCATTAGCAGCTACAGCCCTGCATGGCACCGATATTAATCCTGCAGATGGGGAATTCAGCCATGACCCCCAGCTGGGGTGAGAGTTCTGGCTCTGAGAGCATCACCTGCCTCTCCGCCAACGGGGAGGTTTCTGAGGAAGAGTTTGAGGGGGCTGCACTGATCTTCATCTCTTCAAGGCCTTGGGAAAGCCATGTGTAAATCCCTCTACAGACGTGGTTTACACATTTCTCCTAAAACCCCAGGAAATTTGGATCTCTGGGCTGGGTGCTGTGAGGTGCTTGCAGGGGGCTCAGCAGTGTTGGCAGTGCTGCACTAACCCTTGACTGCCATGAACTTGGGATCCTTTCCCACCCCAGCTCAGCAGCAATGACCACAGCACAACTGTGCCCCTTCCCTTGCAGTCAGAGCCTGCTGCTCACTCTTTTGCCTCCTCGGAAGCTGATGAGCAAGAAGTGTCAGAGGAGAACTTTGAAGAGAGAAAATACCCAGGTGAAGTTACTTTAACCAACTTCAAGCTGAAATTCCTCTCCAAGGACATCAAGAAAGAGCTGCTCACGTAAGTGCTGCCTTCTTGTCTCTTCCCCCAAAATCTATTAATATGTACTTAGCCAGGATGGTTGGGAACAAAATTAGTAAATACATTTTTAAAATAGACCTGTAGCTTTCTTACTGTGATTGATCTTACTCATCCTCCCACAACTGCTGATCAATGAGGCAAAATATGTTCCTACATTACTTTGTGGTGATGAAGGGAACCTGAGAGCTTCATGCTCTAAGGATTCATGGACAGGGTTGAGGGAAACTCCTTTCAGAGCCAGTTTTTCCTTGTATTTTCCTGCAAGACTGTTTCTGTCACATTTATGGCACCTACCCAATGTCTAATCTCCTGTTTTGGGACACTGGCTGATGTTGTGGAGATAAGGGCACCCAAGGGATCTCGGCACCTTCTTGAAGGGGGTGAGGAACACAAGATGCCTCATTGAGAAGACAGGATTTGTTGGCTTGGAGCAATGGGTCCCAGCATTGTGGTGCTGCAGGAACACAAAATGTGACCTGAGGCTGCAGCAAGTTTGCTGTTGTGTTGCATTGTGCTTTAGAGAGAGACCTTGACCCAGCTCATACCTCTGTCCATTGTGTGGGTGCAAGCACAGACCCAGATCTGCCCTGTTGGATGGAGTATGTACATGCACACTGATTCCCACAGGAATGGTAAATGTTTATGGGTTTGAGCCAAACATGGCAGCTTGGATCTGGCCCTGGTCTAATAGCACGTCAGGATCAGCCTGGAGGCTGTGATGGGGAGGTTCCCCCTCCCAGGCATCCCAGCTGTTCCTGGCTTCTTTCCTGTGCATCTGACCTTCCCACACATCACACAGGGAGTTGGTGGGCACTGTTTTACTGATCTCATCCAACTCACTCGTTATCTGCAGGCAGGAGGCTGAGTGAGCAGCCAGGCAGGCAGGAGATCTGTGGGGGCAGAGCAGCAGCAGCATCTTCCCTAAATGAGCAAAGCTCAGACCAGCTGCCCTACACAAAGCTCTACAGGGTTTTTTAAAACCCACCAGTGATGTGAGCAGTAATTTCTGAGGCAGAGCCCTGAAGCCCTCCTGTGCTTTAATTTTATTGTGATGGTAGAGAAATTTCCTAAATGGAAACAGCCCTGGAATAAATAAATGGTGTCATGGGCAGCTCTGAGCCTTCCCTCTCCATTTAATATCCTTGTTCCTCTCTGGCCCAAGGGCTGTAATGAATTAGCTGTAGTTAACTCAGGAGCAGACTCGCCCTCTGTGTCTGTTGCTCTGTGTCTGGGAGCTCTATGTCCTGGTCTTCCAGGCAGGTGCCCCTCACCTGTATCTTCCCATCACCCCCAGGCATAGCCAGAGGTTACTGTTATTCCCTTTTGGCAGCAAACAGTGTTTGCAAGCTTTTCTTTGCAGCCATAAAGGCTGTGAGGGAAAAAAAACCCATTTCAGAAAGCTGAAATGTGAAGCACCTTATTCAGATCTGAAATCTGAGAAAGGTGATTCCTGCAGGCAGAGCTTCAGTGTGGCAGGAATCATCCAACCTGGCAGCAGCAGCCAGGGGTGGCCAGGCCGTGTCTGTCAGGCCCTGCCACCCAGCAGGCTGCTGCCAGTCCCCCACTGCCACCAAGCCCTCCCATCAACCAAGGGTCTTAAACACCTTCTTTGCCTTTGCCACAATTTTTTCTCAGTTTTTTTTCAAATTGTGCTTTTATGATCCTTATGATCTTTTAGAAGGAAAAAGGGAGGAAGGGGAGCTGAAAGGGAAACAGCTGGATTATACCCATGCAAATATGGAAACACACACCAAGGTCTGATGGATGGGGCTGGTGTCAGGGGTCTGGCAGCAGGGCTGGACTGAGATGCCCCAGGCAGACCCTGAGGGGGCTCTGCTGGCTTTGCCCACCCGTGGGACTTGGGGAACCCATTCCTTTCCCACACTTATGCTCTTTGTTGTTGTTGTTGTTGCCCAGTTGCCCAACCCCAGGCTGTGATGGCAGTGGACACATAACGGGGAACTATGCCTCTCACCGCAGGTGGGTCGACATTTTTTCCATGGTTTGAACTTTAAAAACAGCTGTTTTTTTTCTTTTGGTATTGTTTGTGACCATGCAGATAGTTTGGTTCTGTTTCCTCCCCCCTTCTGTTGCCCCTCTCCCTCCCCATGCCCCAGCCCTTTTTCTTTTTCCTTTTTCTTTTCTTTTTTTTTTTTTTAAGTGACTTTCTGGCTTTGGCACAGCCCTGTGGGGAGTGGAACCCCNATTCCATCTCTTCTCTTTCAGCCTTTCTGGTTGTCCTCTTGCTGACAAGAGCCTCAGAAACCTCATGGCTGCCCACTCTGCTGACCTCAAGTATGTTTGTGCTCAACTTGGAACTCCTTTTTTTTCTTTATTTCCACCCTTTTTTTCTCTCTTCTCCCTTCCTGCCCCCACACCTCTTGCTCTGCTTTTGCTTTTCCATCCCCTCCCTTCTCCTTTCAAAGAGCAAATCAAAACCTGCCTGCGAGGACTGGTGGAGTCCAGCTTCCAGCTGCTGCATTGAAGAGGCAATGCTGTGGAGGAAGGATAATTTTGGGGAGGGGGCTGATGGAAGGGATTGGGAATAACCTGGACACCTGGCAGGTTTCCTCTGGGCACTGTAGACATGTTATTTTCTTTTCCACTTGGCATCTTTTCCCAAGCTCTTGTTGCCTAGTTTGGGCCATAACCCTTTTCTTTTAACGTTTTTGTCCATCTCAAATAATCCAAAGCCTGGATTTATTTTTGGGTAGACACACAGCTGGGAAACTCTGCCAGCACACAGCCAAGCCAAGTCTTTTGGAGAACCTAGGTGCTATTTTTATGCTACTTTTAGGGGCTGTTTAGGATGTAGTGAGAGAGATTCCTCTTCATTTCCATGATTTGTGAGGGAATAAAAGAGGGAGTGAGCAAATCCTTGATGAGGCCAAATCCTGAGCCAGCGGCCAAGGGCTCACAGAAATCCAGACTTCCTCATTCCCATTGCTGTTTCTGAAGGGAGGAACCTGGTTTTGACATTTTCATTCAGGTATCTTCATCTGAATCCCATATTCAGCTTTGCTGCTGTCTTATCCAAACTCCTCCTTTTCAGTAGGAGCTTATTATTCAAAGGTGAGTTTTCCAAACACTCTCTTAGGCTGCCTTCCCTAAAGAAAGGCGAAATTGTTTTTAGTTAGGAACAGTGGGGAGACCTCAACCCTCTCCACCCAATCTGCACCTCTGGGGTAAAGCCCATTGTGAATTTTTTTTCATCATCTCTTTCATAGGCCCAGCCTATCCTTGCAGGCTGAGTCTCCTCTGAGTTCCCAGCTTTGCTGAATCCAGTTTTTGGATCAATGAGACACTGAGTTATTCACAACTGCAACTGAGGAGCCTCCACTGAGAATAAAGCCTCGTGAAGGGCTTCACATTGCACAGGGTCATAATGAAAAAAAACAAGTGTTGTGCCCTGTGTGCAATAGGGGATTTCTGGAGCCATAGGTGAGTCAGTGGCAGCCCCACTGGTCACTAAGGTCATTGGAAAAGTCCCAAATCCCTCTGTGGTGGCTTCTGGATTTCTCTGTGCCCCGCCAGCAGTGCAGGGCTGGTGCCAGGAAAAGTGTTCATTAACCACCTGCTCCTGATCACAGAGGTGGGCAGCGTGGCAGGATTAGTTGATATTAATAGAATTTGCTGGTGGATGGCAAGGGCTGCTGTGATTAGTGCTAAGTACACTTAATCACGCACTATAGACCACACACATTTTGAACCAACCTCTTCAAAGAGCTTTGCTGAACTGGTGTTTCTCCAACAGTTGGAAAGAATAGCCAAGTGATCAGAAAATTAGTGTTAAAGATATTAAAAGCTCTCAGGAGCAGTGGCCATTCTCAGTAAGGGCCAGACAAAAGCAAATGGGTTCATCCCATAGACCGAGCATCGTGTCCATGTGCAGCATCCCGTGTTCCCCTCTGGCACCCAATGTCAGGGATTTTTATCAAAATACTGTGTAAAAAAGGAGACTTCTGGCCCAAAAAAGCTTGTTAATATTATTTCCCCAAATATCACTTTTTTTTTTCTATGTCCTGGTGAGTGAGGGTGGGAGCAGAGGAGGGAGGAAGGAATTTTGAGATATTATAGATTGTACAGTCATAGCTTTTCAGAACTCTAGATAAGACCATGTCAGTGTTTCTATTATAAATTCTATTTCAGGGGTTAATATCACTGATATAAAAAAAACAGCTCCAGGCTGGAACATGCAATAAAAGGTCTCTGTTGGTATGATTTGTCTCCAGATAATTAAAAATAAAAATCAAATTACTTCTCTCTCCTCTTTAAAAATCCTGAAAGGAAGAAAGAGTTCAACGTTAGTGTTTTCATAATTTCCTCCCACCCTGAAGCTAGAACAACAGAGAAATAGTTTTGCTTTCTACTGTAACGGTGTAGAGCTGGGAAATATCACAGGCATCTCCCAAACCTGTAATTTCTGAATGAGCTGAAGAATTTGCACCCTCATTGAGGTCCTGCTGGATGTGTCCTGCTCTTACTGCACCAGACCTGTGTGCACTTATGTTTTCCCGGCTCTGAGCCTCCCTGTTACCCCTCTAGGACCAGGACATGTCCCTCCTCTCCTACCTAAGGTGAGGTGCCAATATTTTTTGCCAATGAAGGTTATTTAGTGACCTGCAAATGCCAAAGTCTCCCTCAGGGCTGCTGCAAAGAGGAGAATTTTAGTATTTTCTGAACAAAAGAAAGGATGACTTTTTAAAAAGCTGTTTTCCAAGCTGCCAGGCTGAAGTCACCTGTGCAAGCCATTGCTCTGCTGACTCTGAGGGGGCAGAGCCCCAGTGCAGAATCACAGAATGGTTTGGGTTGGAAGGGACTTTAAAGGCCAAACCCCCTGCAACGAGCAGGGACATCTTCATCTACATCAGGCTGCTCAGAGCCCTGTCCAGCTTTAGGGAAAGCATCTTGCCTTTCCCAAGGGCCCCGACCGCAGGGGCTGCCCGGGCATCACCGCGTTGTGCAGCACTCAACTGGCGTGTCCTGGAGACGCCAGCCCCTGCCCTGCTGCAGGAATCAAACAAAGCAGGCACCGGTGGCTTTAAAAACGGGGATGGAGGAAGTGGGGACACTGACAACCCCTGCCCCGAGGAGAACGGGCGCTCTGCAAGCTCGCGGATGCGCCCTGAGCTTTGCTCGCTTAGCTCAGAAGGAGCGGCTGAGCATCTCCCCCTCGTCCTGCGGCAGCCCCGCGGATTTCCTCCCCGCTCCCTGTCCCCCGGCCTTAATCACTTGAGTCAAAAAGCTCTGGCTAATTGGCAGGCTGGCGTGCACATCCTCTGCAAACACTCCTCTCCTCTCTTCCTTGTCCCCATGACAACTTTTATGTCCGCCGCGTCACCTACAGCATCGGGAACAGATCTTTGTGCTGCGGCGCTTTACCTCCCCTCCGCGCTCTCGCTCTGAGCCCTTAATGATGTGGTGCTTGACTCGGGCCATTATCTCCGCGCTGCTGGGTGGGCTTGCAGCCCCCGCCGGCCTTTGTGCGGCTTTGGGTGATCACAGAAGCGATCTCGAGCCTTTGCTGGAGAGCGCTGGGTGCTCACCTGGAATCTCAGGGCCTCGGATGCCACTTCAGCGGTGACTTGGTGAGGCAGAGGCTGAGGACTGAGCGCAGGCTCTGCCCCAAAAGCTGCTGCTGCGCCGTGCGTGGTGACCCGGTGATCCCCGAGGCCCCTCACAAGCTGTCCCCTTGCTGACTCCTTGTCCCCTGCCCGTGGTGTTGTGGAAGGAGGGGACCCAGGGCTAACCAAACCTTTTTCCTCCTGTTTCTTCATCATTTTCCATCAGAGGCATTGGCCAGTTTTTCACTCTGCAGACCCTCCCACCATGGGCTGCCTGTGTGCCTTCACTGAGATTGTGCTCCCCACAACCCAGACCCGAGCCAAAACCTTCTGTTGGTGGTGGCCTTGGTGGCCCTGCTGTCCAGGGCTGCCAGCTGTTTTTCTGGTTTCTTGTCTCTGCTTGGGTCCATCCTGCTGGCCCTGGATGGCCCCTGCTGTCTCCTTATGCCTCCCTCAAGATGACAAACACTGTCCTGGAAGGGTATTTTAGCTCCTGAGCTGTCCCCTTCACGAGGGTGGGGACACAGGCTGGGAACTGCGTCCCCTCAGGGGAGAGCAGCCCCTCAGTGCGCTCCCACCATCCCACAGACGTTCCTCTCCAATGTCACAGCACGCAGGGGTGCATGGACCTCAGTACCACGGATATTACAGAGCAAATCCTGTCCTTACAGAGGGACAAGGGGCAGGAAGGAAAAATCTGCTCCTGTGTTGCCAGCGCCCAGATTTCTCTTTGAGAAGAGCGATCCCTGCTCACATCCCCAGGCTAATCCCAGCCTCCCTTGCCTCCGCAGGTGCCCTACTCCTGGTTGTGATGGCTCTGGTCACATAACAGGAAATTATGCATCGCATAGAAGGTAAGATCTTCCTTAAATTATTTTCTCTCTAGCCTCTTTCTGTGTTGCCTTTTCTTTTTTTTTTCCCCTGCAGTGGGCAGAGTTGTAAAGTTCTGAATAAAACATTAATGTTACTGACAACTGAAGCCTATTTTCATCTCTTTAATCTGACTTCTTTTTTTTTTTTTTCTGATGTTTCCAGCATCTGATTAGAAGCTCCTTTCAACAGAATAAAAGACAAAGGGTCAGATTTTAGCTGATGTAATGTTCCTGTTAATATTGCTACCTATTTATGACTTCTATTATCACTTTAGAACATTAATAGCAGAGATCTGAGCCTTCTGTTTCAACAATTCCATTAAACATTGCAAGCTGTTAGCAGATATCTTCTTATCTAGACACCATTAATTACTGTCCATCTCCCTCAATTTTTTACTATTTTTTTCCTTCTGACTTCTCGTGATGTGAGGCTGCAAAACGAGAGAGATCAAAAACACTGTGCCAAATTCAAGGGAAAGATGACTGAAGCAGGGGAATAGCAAATGCAGATTCTGCCAGTGAGACAGGCCTTTCTTCTCTTTTTAACCACAGTCTGTCAGGCTGCCCTCGTGCCAAGAAAAGTGGAATCAAGATCACCCCGACAAAGGATGACAAAGAAGACCCAGAGCTGATGAAGTAAGTCTGGAAATAACTCCTGAACAGAGCTTGTTGCTCCATCCACTTTGCCTCACACAGATTCATGTGGGGGATCAGCACCCACCCCACATCTCCCCTCACTCACACTACTCTGAGCATCCTCTACCAAAGCTCTCTGCTGTGTTTTGGTGTTGCAATTTTGATGTTTGATGGAAAAATTGGGTGGTGGGGAGGTAATGGTGTAGTTTTCTTGCAGATGTGAAAGGTAGGTTGGAAGGACACAAACAGTTTCTCTGCTAGCTGTACTTTATACAATTCCTGGAAAACCAAATGAGGGCAAAACCCCCCAGTCAAGCCAAACATTGCAGGTTTTCAGGAAGCAATGGGCAGGCCAGGGCTGATGGACTGGCTTAACTGCCAGGAGCACTGCAGAAGCAGAAACTACCCAGCACTGAGTTGGGTCAGGTTCTGGTAACCCTGAATAAACTGTGCTTTTTGGAGTCTTTGCCAGGCAGAATATTCGAAGTGAAATGAAAAAAAAACTTTCTCTGCTGCCTCAGGCTGAAGTTTTCAAAACATCCCAGGGGGGTTATTCCTGTGGGGAATAGAGATTTGAAATTGTTTAGTGCACCTCAGGAGTTTTCATGAGCTGTGAAATCCATTTGTCCTGACTTTTAGCAAGTCTGAGCATCACAGGCTCAGCATGTGGGGTCTGGGATCTGTATCTCCTTACTCAGCTACAGGACATGAAAGGCAACTCTGACTCCAGGACCCTATTTTTTTTTTTGTTACCTCAGAGCATCTCCAGCCAGCAAGTGCAGGTGGAAGGGGGTAAAAAGAAGCATGGAAAAAATTATCAGCCACTTCCAAGAGTTTCTGGTTGCCCATGAGGCTGGCAGATCTATCCAAAACCCTTGACTCAGCAGACTGTCTCCAAATGGATCTTTTGGTTTTTTTCATATTTTACTCCTAGGGCAGATCTTGCCTTCAGAGAGGAGCAGAGGTGGATATCTCCACGTGCCCAGGTTTTGGCCTGGAGAAGAGGCTGAGCCAAAGCAGGACCCAGTGGGGGTGGAAGAGCCCTGCGGGGGCTGTGGGAAGCTGGGATGAGCCTGCTGGGGGGGAAGAACCTTTCAGAAAAAGATGATATTTGAGCCATCTGCTCTGTTCTTCCTTCTCAGTCTACAGGAAGGAAAGCCTCCCAGTTAAATGAGCCGTGTGATAATTAGCAGGAGTTAGCAGAGTTTATTAAAAATTAAGCAACCTACTTGAGAATCTGCAGGAAAAAAGCCTCTTTTGGCTCAAATACACTGAATTGCTGGTGGTGTTGCAATGCTGGGCCATTAACCAGGGACACAGGGAAAGAAAAGGCAGGCAGCAAACTGGTGATGTGCAGCTGCTGGCTTCTGTGCCTTTGCTCTCACCACGGCTGGAGCCCCCAGCTGGGAAGTCACCCCTCTCCATGGTTTCCCCAGGGACACGTGCCCTGTGGGGCTGGGGAAGCTGTGGTTTTGCTCATTTGTGCCTTCTCCATTCAGGGCAGGACAGGGCAGGAATGTGCCAAGCAGTTTCCTCAGTGTGGTTTCTCTGCACAGAAATCACTCCCACTCCCCAGTGCAAGAAGAAAGGAGTTTTTAGGTGGCTGTTTTGCTATGGGGAGCATGGGGTGGGCTGGCAGGACACCCACAGAGAGTGAGGGTTCCCACCAGCATCCTCACCAGGGGCTGGGTTTCTCCTAAAGATGCAAATACTGGAAAGATGAAGTTGCAAGAAATCATATCATTATTTGGGTTGGAAGAGATTTGAAATCTCACCTCATTCCAGCCCTCTGCCATGGGGTGGGACACCTTCCACTAAGCAAGATTTCTCAAAGACCCATCCAGTCTGGCCTTGGACACTTCCAGGGGTGGGGCATCCATAGATTCTCTAGATTCCAGGCTCCAAATGGGGTTGGAGCAACACCAGAGCTGGATTTTCTGACTCCTAGAAAGCTGGTGCCATCCACCCCACGACAGGTCTTGGTGGAACCACGGGCATGGATGCAGGAAATGTGGGATGGGCTGTGAGGGTCTCTGCAGCAGCAGGCATTCCCTAACATCCCATGGCCCAGACAGCGACCCCTCCTCTTTCAGTGCACCCAGGAGGAGCAGGAGCTCCTCTGAGATGTGCAAAACAACGTGGCACAACAATCCCTGGCTGCTGCCTTCCCCCATGCTGTGGAAATATTTGTCCCACCACCCATGGCAAGGTGTGCCTGGCGTGGGTTTATGTTAAGGAGCTTTGGCTCTAAATCCTTCCTCTGTCTGCACCGAGCTCTGCTTGGAACCCGGCCGAGTTTTGCACTTCGTCACCAAGGAGAAAGTCATTTAGTCCCTGTTGTTTGTGCTGTTCATCCTTCAAGTAATTTGCTGCAGACGTGATTGAACAGATCACCTCAACCTTCAGCCCAGCCCAGAGAGCGGAAGCATCCACAGGTGTCTAATTGATCAAACACTACTGGTGCTTCCATTAAATAATAATAATAATGTAAAAAAAAATAATTTAAAATATGTCCAAGACAGCTGTTTTGCACAATAAGGCTCTGGTTTATTTTTTAACAATGAAAATGTAATAAAAGTTAAATTAACGGTGTAAAATATGTAACGGTTGGGCTGTAACAACTGCATACGAAATGCTGGGGTTTGTCTCTTTCTCTCTTGCTGTTCCCCCCTCTCCCCCTTCTCCTTTTCCTCCTGAGGATTCAGTAATTTGCTCGTGATCATATAAAAGCAATGATGTTATGAATTTACTGAGGATCCTGCTGGCAGGGATATTATAAGTGAATTGTGCTGCATTTGCAGCTGATTAAAATCGAGATCAGCATTTTTCAAATTATCTTGGGAAAAGGCTGGGTGTAGGGCCCCCCTCTTTTGCTGTCATCTCCCTTTTGTGTGGAATGTAAACAATCAGGGCAATAATTTCTGTGGTGAAACGCAGCTTGTGATTTTCAGGAGCAGCTCTGCGAATGCATTTGCTGGAAAGCCTCAAAGTCCCTAATTGCTTCCAAACTGAGGATATCGGGGTTATTTTTGTCATTTCTTACCTCCTTCCACCTCCTCTATTTTTGAACAACCTCCCTTGAGTAATAAACTTTTAACTGTATTTATAATTGACAACCATTTTTAAAACAAATGCAAACCACAGTGGAAACCCTGACAGATACACTGAGCTTGTAGGATGGCTGGATTTAGGGAGAATGCCATTAGGTGAGGAGGAAGGAAAGAGGGGCCTTTTAGAGAGGCACTCGTGTGCTTGGCAGTAACACAAGTTGTGTTGGTGCTTCCACAAGGCTCCTCACAGCTCCTGTGTGTTTCAACTGGTTATTAAGAGGCAGAAGTCTGGTAAGGCTCATGTGCCGCCTTGATGATAATTCCCACTTTATCCCCTCGAGAGCGTGGGTTGATCCCTCCAGAGAGGCAGGATGTGAACCAGGAGGAGGAGGAAGAGGCAAGTGAGGCCATGCCGTGGCTGCAGGTGACTGATGGCCCAGTGATTCGTCCTGTCTGACAGGATGCAGGCTCAGAAACCCTCGGGTGCCCTCCTGGCAGGAACAGGGCTGCAGCTCTGTGTGTGCACAGCCTGAACAGCTCTTGGCTCCGGGACTGGCTCCTGGGGGGAGCTGTGTCCCCACGGGCACAGACAGTGCTCCTGTGCTGCATTGAGTGTGCTGGTGTAGGGTGATAAGAGATGAGCCTGGGCTCATCAGCAGTGGCAGTGGGCAGAGCCAGCAGCACGTGTGTGATGGTTCAGTGTGGGTGTCAGCATCAGGACCCCGTGTCAGGCAGCCCAATGTGCCATTTTTGTCCCCAGTGAGGCACCAAATACCTGATTTCCGACACCACAGGGACCTACTTCTGCTGTGTGTGATGTGACCTCCACACACTTCCCTCCTGCAGAATTCCCCTTGATTCTCTTTGACTCCTTTGAAGGAGCATTCGCAGCTCTCAATTTCCCATCTGCTATTTCCATCAACCAAGTTACCTCCCCTGCAAACTCCAGACGAGACCCAAATGCAAATACTCCCTTCCTAGGCTTCCTCATTCCCGCTCATCAATCATTTCCTCACACCTTTATTCCTTCCTTCTGTTCCTCCCTCCTGATTGCCGGGCTGTAACTCTGGGTGGTTCCCAGGTGTCCGGTGCCGGGCTGCGTTGGGCTGGGACACATCAGCGGCAAGTACGCGTCTCACCGGAGCGCCTCCGGCTGCCCGCTGGCCGCCCGCAGGCAGAAGGAAGGATCGCTCAATGGCTCCTCGTTTTCCTGGAAGTCCTTGAAGAATGAAGGCCCAACCTGCCCCACCCCAGGCTGTGACGGTTCTGGCCACGCCAACGGGAGCTTCCTCACTCACAGAAGGTAAATCCCGGGGTTGGAGTCAGCGCGATGATTGTGCTGCGGATGAACCTACCTACCCTGAGATGGTGCTTGAGCGGCGTTCAGCTCCTCATGAGGGGATCAGCTCCTCATGGTGTTTTTGATGCTGAGTTCAGTCAGGTTGAAGTTTGCTGAATGGAGACAATGTGTGATTGTTTTAATATTCACAGACTCATGGAATGGTTTGGGTTGGAGGGGACCTTAAAACTCACCTCATTCCAACCCCCTGCCACAGGCAGGGACACTTTCATTTGTCCCAGGTTGCTCCAAGCCCTGCCCAACCTGGCCTTGAACACTTCCAGCAATGGAGCAACCACAGCTTCTTTGTGCAACTCTGACCTCACTGCCCTCACAGGGAAGAATTTCCTCTTAAACTCTGATCTAAATCTCTATTTGCATGCTGGAACAGAATTTGAGTACCACAAATAGGAGTTTTGTGCCCAAGACAACCAGACTCATCTCACCCTCCTCACCTGGCACACCTCCTCTTTTAGGAAGCAATGTGTTTTTAATCTTTGCTTCAAGAAAATTGCTCTCACTTTATAAATGGGGTGTTTTGTGGCATTATTCATAAAGCAATTTCCTCTGTACCATAAAAAGCTTTTAGAAGAACTGTCTCTCAGCTTGAATTCCACCAAATGGCACATGCTCTTATGTTGGGTACGTAAGCACCTATAAATACTGAGAGTTTATGAAACCCATTTTTACTTGTTTTTCAGTTTGTCAGGGTGTCCAAGAGCTACTTTTGCGGGGAAGAAAGGAAAACTCTCAGGGGATGAAATTCTCAACACAAAGTTCAAGACCAGCGATGGTAAGATTTTTCACTCCTTTGCCCTCCAGGTGTGTCAGGGTATTGAGCCCATTGATATTTTTCTTTTTAGACAGAAGAGGCTTCAGCTGAAATCTGGGCACAGATTTCAAGGACATCATGTACTTTGAAGACACATTCCTTGTGTTTTCTGGGTGTTTGTGGTGGCATGCTACCAGTCTCACTCCTTGAGTCACACATTTTAAGGGAGCAACAATAAAGAAGGCAAAAGAAGTAATGCTGAAATTCAGATTTTTTTGTTCATATATTCACTGGCATTTTAACAAATCCCTTGCAGTCATTCAGCAATTTTCACCTATTCAGGGCTTTTAATACTGAGATATTTCTGGATCTGGAATTTTGTTAGTGATGGCACTTTGCATTTCCACTGCTATTACTGAGCTTTCTGTGGTATTTGACAAGGTTCAAGCATTGAACTTGATAGTTTGGAACCTATAAATACCTGCACTCCTCTAGAAATACTGCTTTATTTTATGGACCTCGTAATTTCTCATCAAGATATGCATTAGTTTTTAAAATGGCATCATTCCAAACTCAGGAATGGAGAGAGTGACCTGATTGTTCAGGACAATCAACCTTGCTGGGTGTGGGGATGTGTTGGACTCAACTGCTCTGCTGTCCTTTGCTTTTGCATTTACTTATGACCTTTTCAAGTATCATTGAAGTGTGATAATAAAAATATTAATTATAAAAAAAATAGGAAAAAAAAAAGGCAGGTGAGAGCTACGTCCTGTTTTGAGGCTGTAAAAGCCAAGGTAAGGACAGTGCAGGCAGGAAGGGCTCAGCAAGAAGCCCAACACTTTTGCTTTTCCCAAGAGCATTTGTTGACTGCCCGTGACCTTCCCTCCTGCAGTTCTGGAGAACGACGAGGAGATCAAGCAGCTGAACAAGGAGATCAGTGAGTTGAACGAGTCCAACTCGGAGATGGAAGCGGCCATGGTGAAACTCCAGTCCCAGGTTGGTGTCCTTGGCCATGCAGCCAAGCCCAGGGTGCAGGGCGTTAGCGAGTGCCACCGGTGAGGGCTGGTAACCCTGCTGTGCTCCTTGCTCCACAGATCTCCACCATGGAAAAGAATCTGAAGAACATTGAGGAGGAAAATAAAATTATAGAGGAGCAAAATGAAGCCCTGTTCCTGGAGCTCTCAGGGTTGAGCCAGGCTCTCATCCAAAGTCTTGCCAATATCCGCCTTCCGCACATGGTAAGAAACTTTGACAGTGCTCAGCCCAAGCCGGCATCATCAAGGGAGCTGTGCCAAACCCAATCCATGATAAGGCTTTTTTACAATTAAAGAGTGGGAGAATTTCTCTCCATACACCTATGTGTCCTTTATAAGATCAGTACTTTTCCCTTATCTCTGAAGCTTGCATTATATCTCCCTTTTTTTGTCATTTTCTGCTGATCTCTCTTTGTATCTATTGTTCTGTCTCATTACATCTGGGAGCACTATCACAAAATAGGAAACTTTATCAAGGGCACCCAGTGCCTTTTAGGCTAAGACAGCACAAGCAGAGATCAGGAGGGATTGGATTTCAACGTCAGAAAGATCTTAGGGCTCCTATTATAATGCAGGTAGTTTCAATTGAGTTTTGAATAGCTGGCAGCTAAAGAATAGCATTCTTAAAGAGAGTGTATTTTGTTTAATTTAACAAAGTCTAACAGCCCACAGCATGTTACCATAGAGTTACTGAGAAATGAAAAGACTGCATTAAAATAGTAAAACCACAAAAGGCTATTAATTACCTTCTTTCTATTCCCAGGAATGTAATTACTGTTGTCAAAACCAGGTGTGTGGAGGTGGGGCTCGTGTTGTTGAGGAAGCTGTCCTCTTAGAGCTCATAAAGACCATTGCAATGATCAGAGGAATGAGCTTTTGATTTATTTTTTCTTCCGTCCTTTTTTTTTCTTTTTTTTTTTTTTTTTTGGGAATCCTTTTCATTGGGATTTGTATTTAAATTCAGGCTGGTTGGAGAGAAGCCATCCTCCAGCAGAGCAGTTTTGGATAGTATTCACCCAGCTGCCTAACTGGCAGAAAACCACTCGCTGAGAGCTTTTTTTGTGAAGTATTTGACACATAAAGGTCAAATAAACTGTTCAGCAAATATTTTTTCAAGGTTTCAGGCAACTCTAATTAAATGATGCCCATGAGACTTTTATGCTCATTTTATTCCTGTTCTCTTTCTTTCCTCTCCCTCTCTTTTTTCCCCTGTTAAGCCCAAGTTAGATACTTGCAATGCCCCTCAAAAGCTGTACTGCAGCAGAGCTGGGCTGGGCAGCTGTGAGCCCAAGGTGACCCAGCTTTGCCTTTGGTTCCCTGTGTGATGTTTCAGCAGTCCTGTTGTCCTCCAGCCCTTCATTTCCATGCCTTAATTCAGCCTCCAGCCTGTCAGCCTGCCTGCACACACTTAACCTGATGCTGTTAATAGCTCCACAAGGCCAGTGCATAAATTTAAGGACCAGGTTAAGATCTGGCTGGATTAGGGCAATGATGAGATTCCTTTAGATGCAGTGCTGCACACAAAAAGGTTCTGATGTGGAGACCTTTGGCTGTTGGTGCATACAGAGAATCATGGAATGGTTTGGGTCAGAAGGGACTTTAAAACTCACACTGTTCCAGCCCTCTGCCATGGGTGAGGACATCTTCCCCTATACCAGGTTCCTCCAAGCCTGGCCTTGAGCACTTCAGGAATCCACAGCTTCTCTGGGCATTAAAATATGATTTAATGCAAAGATTCTCATCCTGTTCCCGCTCTTTCACTAACACTTTTATCTGGCATTTTTTTCTTGGCTGCAGGAGCCAATTAGTGAGCAGAACTTTGATGCCTATGTGAACACTCTGACAGACATGTACACCAACCAGGAGTGCTACCAGAACCCTGAGAACAAGGACCTGCTGGAGAGCATCAAGCAAGCCGTCAAAGGCATCCAGGTGTAGTGTCGTGGCATGGAAAGCAGCAAGCAAACAGACTGAGATGGAACTTCCCCTCCAAGTATTCAGGTTTACAAGTTAGAAAACTTGTCTAATGAATGAAAAAAAAAAACAAAAAAAAAAGAAAAAAAGGACCAAAATATAACCAAGAGGCCATTTCTGAGACATGGAACTGATCAAACTCAATGTTCTCGTTTACTTAACTTTGGACCTTCTTGAGAAAAGTGGGATTTTTTTCTGCCTGGACCACGAGGTAGATCAGGATGGAAGGTTAAATTCTCCAGTAGGCTGTGGGGCTCGGTAGCAGGTGAAGAGCAGGCATCTTCCATAAGTTGCTTGCTCTTTCAGAACTGATCCAAGGGTTAAAACATTACAAGAACAGGGTCTTGTCTGATCCAAGACTAGTGTATGACTGGCTTAAAAACCCTCATGTTGTCTATGGTCGTATGTCCAGATCACCTACTCACACATGAGTTATGTTCTATGTTGCTACAAGTGCTGGAGCTGCAAGCTACCTGTAAATCTGAACCTGTGCTGGGCCTCCCAACCCCGAAGTGTTCAGATATCCACTGGGCATGGGAACTCTGAAGTATTATAAAGTAGCTTATTTTTATTTTCTGAAAGAAATCTGAAGAGCAGTTCTGGATCTCCAGTGGAAAGCGCAATGGAAAAAAGGTTCTCAGGGAAGCTTTTGGAGTTTGCAACTACAGTATTCCTTTGTCTGTCTTAAATATAAGAGTAGCTATTATGAATAGGCCAATTCCAGATATTTCAAGCAGAAGAATTTCTTTAATGTGTCATGGTCCGGTGTATATGATTTTTTGGAAATCTGTTTGATGACAGTTCTGGTTCTTTTCATTATTGTGATCATCCCTACAGTGGCGCAGTTCTGCCAGTCCAGAGATCATACATCAATGCCAGAGAAGGCTTGAGATTGTGATGAACAAAACAAAACAAATCAAATCAGAAAGAAGCAAAAACCAACAAAAAGAGATATGTTAATTGATGGCCAGCAAAGTGCTTACGTATTGTGAACCAGGAGCTGATTTCTTACACGTATCCACAGGGCAATGAGGCTGCTTTGGTTCGCTGTTCTAGGATTTGTGCGAAATCACAGCGCGAGCACCATTCTGTAACTGAAAAAAAAAAAAAAGAAGGAAAAAAAAAGAGGATTCAGGTATTGGGAATTTTTCCAAAGAGGCAGCTGTAAGCAGCTGGGTGGGTGCATGCAGCCCTCTGTGCACTTAGAGAACATCTCTATGAATGCCTTTGGGGCGTTGCTCTGCAGCAGCGCTCCATGGCCAGGGCTGGCTGTCACCCCACGGGGCTGCTCCCCACCTTTGCTCCCATCCATCGCTTCCTTCTCCAAACATTTCAGTGGGGAAAAGCCCCCCAAGGGGCCCCAGCGTGGGGGCATCCCACATCCCACATCCTGCATCCTGCCACCACGGGGCAGGCAGAGCTGGGGAGGATCTTTTTGACCCAAACAGAAGGCAAGAGTGCGGTGTCATTTCGAGCCAAATCCTGCAGATATTTAGGGTATAATTCCCGATTTGGAGAAGTCAGTGGAAAGTCCCAGTGACCACCATGGCCACTGGGCCTGGCCTGGAAGCCCATGAGTGGCTTGATTGGAGTTGTTCCCTGTGTTAAGTTCCATAGGGCAGTTGGCCTGGGTGGGCTTGCTCCCACACTAAAGTGTTTGCAGGATCAGAATCCATGAGTTCACTTATTTTAGAACCCATTCCAAGTGCAAAAATGCAAAAAAAAAAAAAAAAGGGAAAAAAAGTATAAAATTCGAGGTGTTAAAAACACAACGTTCTTAACATGTAAATAGAGTCCAAATTGATTGTGACTGCAATTCAGTTAGTATTTAAAAGTAGAGAAATTGCACTTACTGGAAGAAAGAGAAGAAAAAAAAAAGTAGTTAGTTTAATTATCCTGTAAATTATTTAATTTTGGCAAGATGTATGTAATTTATATTTACAACACCTTATGTTAACTTTTTGCTATTTATTTAACTTTTTTATTTATTAATTTTATACTTATTTTAAACTGGACACTGCACCATAGAAATGAAGATAAAATAAGCAAAAAAAAATGTTAAAAATTAAAACTTTTGACCATAAAATATGATGTTCCAAAAAAAAAGAAAAAAAAGAAAAAACCCTATCTACAACTCCTACTTGTAATTTTGATGCAACCAAGTTATTTTTTATATATTTTGTTATTTATTCTTTTAATGATGGGAATTTTTTTAAAGATATTTTATAACTGAGACATTTTGATATTTTTTTGGTTTGTTTTTTGTGGGGGCAGGGGCACTGGGGGGAAGAGAGACTTTTTCAGTTTTTCTTTTCTTTTTCATTCATATTGTTTCAGGCACTGATAACAGGAAATGAAAATTCTGTATTTATTATTTATTTAATATTTAAGTCGGGAAAAAAAATGAACTGTGCTCTTGTTGTATATTTATTTTGTCGTTTGTGTGTTGGTTATGTGATGACTGAGTACTTGTTTATGTGAAGGAATACTGTTAATATTTAAATAATAAAGAGTCACATTGAAAGTTATAGCAGGCTACATGTTATTCTGTGAAAACCAATACTGTGATCTACTTTCCTCAGGAAATGTATTTTGCAGACAGAACTTCCTTATGTACTGGCAGGGTTATTTCATAATAAAACCCAGTTCTGTTTGTGACTTTAGTTCCTATGGTCTTTCTTTGAGCTGCTGCCAATGTGTTCCCACTGGGCTTTGTCCTTGTCCTGCACCATGGCTTGGGGGTGGTCAGTGTGTCCCTGCTCACCTGAAGTTCCAGCCAGGGTCTGTGCACTTCCCACCTGGCTCTTCCCACCTCCTAAACTGGGAGATTTCACGGGAATTTAGGTTTGGTATCTCTGAAGGCTTTGGAGAAGGAGGAGCTGCCACTATCCAGCCAAGCAGGTGCCTAAAATCCCGCTGAGATGGGAATCACAAGTCCCAGGAAGGCTGGAGGCAGAATTCCTCTGGGCAGGACTTGCTCCCTGCACCTCCAGTGCTCCACATCCCTGGGAGTGCAGGAGCACCCCTGCCATGGAGACAGGCTGAGGGAGCTGGGGTGCTCAGCCTGGAGAAGAGCCTCTTCCAGTGTCTGAAGGACACCCTAGAGAAAGGGAGAGGGACCTGGGGCAAGGGCATGGAGGGACAGGACAAGGGGGATTGGATTCACACTGATGGAGGGCAGGGTTAGATGGGACACAGGAAAGGAATTCTTCCCTGTGAAGTGATGAGATGCTGGCACAGGTTGTCCAGAGAAGCTGTGGCTGTCCCTGGATCCCTGGAAGTGTTCCAGGCCAGGTTGGACAGGGCTTGGAGCAGCCTGGGATAGTGGAAGGTGTCCCTGCCCATGGTAGGGGGTTGGAATGAGATGATCTTTAAGGTCCCTTCCAACCCAAAGCATTCATTTCACGATCTTGTGGTTTTGTGCTCCCACAGGTGGTGTGTGAGCGGAGGAGATGCCATCAGAAGCGGTACAGGAGATGCCAGCCCTGGGAATCAACACAGAGATGGACACTTTCCCCTCCTGGATTTCCAAAAAAACTTCAAAAACTGATTTTTGTCTGCAAGATTTAATCAGTTGCATCAACCTGACTGTGATGATCACAGATTGCCCTCCTGAAAGAATGGAGCCTTTTCTCTGGTAAGAGTTTATATTTTGAAGTTCTGGCAATGAAGAGAATTTTTGACTGATCTCTGTGCTGGAAACATAATTTCTAGAGTTGCGGAAATTCAGTTTTGCTCTGCTGTAGCAGAGGTGAAATAAGGTAAATCATGTTAAGGCCATTTGGAGCTGCAGGAATTGGATCAAATGGGAATTTCAGGCAGGTTAATCACCAAGAAATTCAATTGTCTGATTAACTGAACTTCTCTGTCTGCCCTGCACAGAAGCACTGCTGTGTTACAGCAGGAGGTGGCCCTACCACAGGCACGAAAGTGAAGGGGCAGAGTAAAACACAGCCAAAAAGGTAAGACCTGCAGTCAGAAAATTGTACAAAAAAGTTTGGGTAGAAGGAAGATTTCCTAAAGCCTTTCCCTGAGCATGTGCATGGCCATGGGTGTTCACTGGAAGCTTTTTCTGCCTTCATTTACTGTCTGCAAGGTGTCCAGGTGCAGGACAAGTGGCAGAAACTTAGGAGAGGATTAGGAACCCTTAGCCAGTGGTCCCTGAGAATAAACACCCCCAGCAACGAGGACTGCTGGAGACGGAGCCCACCTTGCCCAGGACCCCCAGGAACAAAATCTCATTGAGGCTTTGTTGGACTTGGCATTGATGGGATTTTGTCCTCTTCTCACAGGGGGAAAACCAGTCAGACTCATGTTCACCTCACCAGCTGGCACGTTGTTTTCCTGAAGGGCACATAATTGTTTTATGGGGCTTTCGCTCAACTTTGCAGCGCCGAGCAGTTCCTTGTGCCAATATTTGATTATGATGATCGAGCTAATAGACGTGCTCGCCTGTCCTTCCTTAACGAATTGGCTGAGCTGGATAACAGAGCGCTCAGATTTGTGCTAAATTGCAGCTCGGGGAGCCATCACTGGGAGATGTTATCTTCTCGGAACTGGCGTCCTTTATCGCAGGGAAGGGAATTGAATCGGTTTAAGATGGTACACTGTCAGTTTATAGGTGTGCTTAGGAGAGCTCTTAAGCCTCCTCCAACAGGGTATAGGGTGAGAGCGGAGTGTCAGACCGGGCCTTTGGCATCAAGGATGCCAGGGAAAAGATACTCGGCAGCATACGGTTGTCTCTAAACGCATCGATAAACCATTGACTAACGAGAGTCATTTGGCCTCACTGATGCCGCTGTTAATTGTTAAAAGCTGCTAATGACCCATTCCTCCGGTGGCACCTTCCACTTGTCAGCCTTGACCTAATCTCTCCCAGAGAGGCGTTCCAGCCGTGGCTTTCCGCTGTAAGCAGAAAGAGGGGGGGTGGGTCTTTCCCGGCCTCGTGAATTTTCTTGATTTTTGTTCCCCTTGCCCCACAGCTCCTCTGAGTGAAGGCTCAAGCCACCTCACCCTGCTCCCACAACCAAGGGGTCCTGAAAAACACACAGCAAGGTGGTCAGGAAGGGGTTGTCTCGTTCCCACCAAGCTACTGGGGAGAGAAAGCAACTTTGCTCTTCAGAGATACCATTTAGCATCAAATTCACCCGCGCCTCAGACAGACAGTGCAGAGGCTGGGGAGCAATGGGATGGGCTGGAGATGACACTGCAGCCAATAGAGCAGCCTTGAGCTGGAAATTGCTCCAGCAGAGCTTGGTGGGATTCAAAGGCTCTGGCCTTGTTAGAACACTCAATTCTCCTACACTTTTATGAGAACATATATCCTGAAACGACCTCCTGCTTTGTACAGAAGAGCTCGTGGCACTGAGACTTTGGAAAGCACAAGGATGATGCATTCTTCAGACAAATAGCTCTTTCTATTCCAGCTGCCTTCATCCCCATCTCTCAGTGGATGAATAAACCAGCAACCCCTCTAAAAATGGTAGTATCTGTTTTAAAGACATTTTCAACCCTGTCAACAAGGAAGTACAAGAACCTCTAAAGCCTGCCTTCATATCTATGACTGCAGCGCTCTTTTGTTTAAATGATAGGGGCTGTCTGTGATGACCCAAAGAAACATGAGCCAAGAAGGGGTAGAACAAGGACATATGCTCTGCCTCAGCTTCTCCAGAAGGACCTGTCCATGCTAAGATGCCCTCACAGCATCCTGCCCACTGCAGGTTAATGCCAGCACATCCTCATTGAAACCACAATGTGCCAGAACTTTTCCTTGCCTCTTCCTTACTCACAAGAAGCCCCTAAGTCCACCTACATTGATCACAAGGCAATGGTTGAATGGTTTGGACTCAAACAGGGGCTAAGCTGGCCTTAGCACTGCAGGGAAGTTGGTTTGGATAAACCAAGTCCAAGACTAAGCTCCTCAGGTTCTGCCATTCGTTAGAGGACTCCTTCTCCAGCTCCAACATTTAATAATCCAGCCTAACCATGCTGAGGCTGTTTAGCAATTAAATAACATAAATCCAGAAGCTAGATTAATAAACAGTCTGGTCTGTCTAGAGCAGTCTACAGGGTGGAGAGATAAAACTATAAAATTTTTATCACCAGCTTAGGGATGAAGTCATTAATTTAATAACTACCCATCGCTTTGCTTCTTACACTTGTTAGGAGTCTGAAGGTTGCAGAAGATTAGGTGGGAAACTTACTGCTTCCCTGCTGAGTGGAGCCTTTCCCATGAAAGCCAGGGCCCAGCTCCCATCTGTCACCGCATTACGTTAGGAGGTGGTGAATATATTACTGTGCCGCCTCCCAGAATAAAACAAAACAAAATTTCTGCTGGCCACATGGCAACCCTGCACAGGATTTAATGAGGACACTGCCCTTTGTGCACGAGGCTACTTTCAACAGCTGTAGAGATGAGGGCAGGGGGATCTTTGACCACGCTCACGGCGAGGCTCCCACGACGAGCACGGCCCTGGCAGTGCTGCCGGTGCAGGTGCCTTTAGGGACCAAAGCTTTGGCTGCCTCTTGTCCTGAGAGGTCAGGAGTGCTGTCTGAGCCTCCTTCATCAAGGATTTCTTAGTGTGTCTTCACGTTTTCAGGAGAGGGAACAAGGGTATTAGTTGGGTCCCTGCTGTGATTTGATATTGGGGAGCATCCAGGACTTAGATCCACGCATCCACTTTGCAGCGATTATGGCTGCAGCCCCTTGATGAGTGTGTTCCCCTGCTGACAGCTGCAATTTGCAGCGATGCTGTAGTGAGAGTTATGGGGGGAGAGGGAGGGTGGCTGAGCTCCCTTGGCATGTTTTGTCATCGGTTTCATCCAGGGACAGCAAAGAGGTGCCGGCTGAGGGAGTGAGGTTTGAGCAGGAGCAGTGTGTGATGTAGGACAGCACTGCTGATGAGGGGCTGAAACACTGCTAATCCTCCCCATGACTGCACTGACAGCAAAAGTAATCAAATTCCCTAAATAATTGAATCGAATCGTTAGCCTGTTTTGTAAAATAAACAAACCAAAACCGGGCACAGCCTGTGAGCACCAAGCACAGCATGGATGAACACAGGGGTACAGCCACCCAGCCCTGCCTGGCCTGTGGCTGCTGACTTGCTGACTCTCCTGGGAAGGATCAGCTCCAGCAGCACTGAGTGCCCACCCCTGCTCCCGAAAAGGGCAAGGGGAAACAGCTCAGGGAGTACTGAAGGGTGCTGGGGGCTCCTGGTTGTGCCAGAGCTCAGCCACCAGCCTCAGAGGAGCCCTGTTGTCCATGAGCATCCCTGATCCTCCTCCAGTCCTGGTGAGCTGCAGAGCCACAGGACTGATCCCAGGCAAAGCAAGAATGAGTGGGAATCCTAAGAGAGTGCCTTGAGGAAATAAGAAAGGTCAACAGGAGAGATGGTGGCCAGGGATGGAGAAAAATCTGTGCTGGCCAGGTGAGAAAGGAAAACAACAGCTGTAAAACAGGGCTCTGGCTTCTGAGGCTCCCACAAAGGACACTCCTGCATGAGGTTGTTGGGCAGCTCAAGACAGATAAATCCAAACCTGGGTGTAGATGCTCTGGATGGATGGATGGATGAACTGCAATATCTTGGCCAAGACTTTGTACCACAGAGTGAGATTTTAGGGGTACTTTTAGCAGGGTAGGGAGGAGAAGGAAAGAGAGAGAGAAAATTCTTGTGAATCACAACAGACCTGCAAGATATTTCTATTGTCACCCAAAAAGTAACAGAAAGGTTTCTGCAGAGCATTCACCTCAATTTTTCTCTCACAGCAGACTAATCTGAAACTGTCAGCACAAGCATCTTTGTCCTGACCATCCTGTATTGCAGTACACATCCAGCACAGGCAGGGCTAACTGCAGAAGCCTCACTCCTGTATCATGTCATCACATTACCCTTTCATTTCTCTTATCAATGCTGCCATACAGTTCCACTCCTTATTCCCAGCCCTTATCACAACGAGCCAAAAAAAGTGCAGAACATCAGTCAGGAGGGGGAAAAAAAAAGAACAGGTGAAATTCTGATTTTGTCAGCTAAAATAGTTTCTAGATGAGGGCTGCCCACAAGGAAGCTGAATCTTGGTGATTTAGTTGCCAAATTTTGCATTTGTTCCCTCTACCCCATCTCTCCTCTCAGCTCTGAGCTCAAAGTGGAGTCCTGACATTGCAAAGTGTTAATAGAATTAGTCTCCTGCTATAAACTGTTCACTGGGGCTTGTTAGCTCAATTGTTGATGCTAAATTCTTATCAGCAGAGCCACTTAAAAGAGCATTAATCAAGAAAGGCTGAACTCCCTGCCTGGGTCACAAAAATTTAATTAAATCTCGAGTAAAACTGGAAAATCATTCTGAAAAGAGAAGAGATGAATGCAAAATGTTTTTCATCATTTGACACTGCATCTCTGCATTTCAAACCCTCAGCTGTGATTTCAAAGGATGTTTTGCCACAGCAAAGGCTGAGGGAGACACAGGAAAGACTTTCCTCAGCACCTCCTTTAACACAAGGTCCTGGTGCTATTCCAAGGTAAATGAAATATGGAGAAAACTCGCTGATTAAGGCCTGTTAAGGACCTGCACCCACAAAGGCAAAGGAGTAGAATGCAAGTCCAAGTAATGCAGTGATCTCCTTGAGTAAGGTTTTGTTATGTTTAAGGTTGCGTTAGGGTTATTAATTTATGGATTTGAATCTGTTTTCCATTTGTTCTGCAGAAAGTCTCATGCAACAAACCATTCATTTGGCAGATGCAGAGAAATATCAGTATTGGTACGACCTCGTGTGGGATACTGTGTGTAGTTCTGGGATGTCTCCTTAGAAAAAGAAAAGATTAATTTATCCTTGAACAGGTGCAGAAAAGGACTGGCAGAGTGATTAGCAGAACTGAGATCCTATCTTAGGAGAGGAGATTAAAAGAGCTCGGCTTGTTTAGCCTAGAAAAACAAAGGTTAAGAAGGGATATGATTACTTTTCATAAATACGTTTGGGGTGGGAGGAAGGAGAATGATTTATGTTAGAGGATAATATGAGTGGGAGGTCAAATAAGGCACATCTTGGCCAGGAATAAATTTCCACTGGAAATTTTAAGATGTTTTCCTATTGTTGGAGGAGCGAGGTTTTGGAAGAGCCTTCTGAGCAGGGTGGATGAGTGAGCCCCATGGTCTTTGAGGGGACAAATGTGGCTTGCTCAGCCCAACCAGTGAGTCTGCAGGTGGGACATGCAGGACTGCCAAAAGCAAAGGAGGGAAGTGTGATATGGCTGCCATCTGATGGCATTTTTATTATCTATAAATCCATAAAACCCTCTCATTTTATTAATCCATGAATCACTTGAAAGATCCAGGAATGGTTTTCTTCCTCCATCAATATGAAAAGCTTGATTCCTGAGATTTTTATTTGGGAGCTGCCTCCTAAATCATGGCAGATGGGCCACAACAAAGCAGCAGAGGGATAGGACAGACAGCTGGGCTCGCTGGTGCTCCTGGCAGTACCCAGAAAAGATGAAACACCTCTCTGCTTCATGTCCCCACTGTCAGGGATGTCTGGTGACACCTTCTCCCACTCTCAGCCAGGCTGCAGCATCTCCTGGCTGCCTTCCTTCGATGACACACTTAAGTGAGATGAATCCAGGGCTTAGGAGTCCTTTTTCCATGTGGCACTGGTTATGTGCGGTGCAATCCAGTGGAAATCAAGACATATGTTCTTCCTCTTGCTTCAGCAATTACTCACAGAGCCCTGAGATGAAGTGGAGCAAGAGGACACACACACACACACACACACACACACATTTATATAAATATAGAAATCCTTTGCATGGGCAGGAGGATCTCAAGTGACTTGCTGCCAGTGTGTTAATACTAATTCTAGTGTAAATGCATACGTCTGCATGTATTTGCATATATGCATGTGTGTGCATATGCATACATAGAATATTTGCATATGAAAGTGGTATAGAGCCAAACTGACCACAGAAAAGGCAACACAGCATATTTTACAAAACGGAAAAAAAATGGTGAAAATACCCCTATGACTTAATGCTCCCCCAGCTCTTAATTTATGTGAATCCTCCTGTCACTCACTAATTACCCTGTTGACTTAACCAACCATCTGTATTGCCAGGCTGCGGGTCAGCTCAGTCTGCTGGGCCTTGGTTTGGGGGATAAAATGCATTTCTACTGTTTGATCTTCCAATAAATGAAATCATCTCCTTTTAACTCAACATCACTAGGAGTTCAGAAGTTAATTCATGCTGACTGTTGTTTTGAAAACATTTATTACAGAAATTGGTTTAAAAAAAATGAAGGTGGAAACTGTAAAACCCAGGGAAATAAAGACAAGGAAAACCTTGGCTTCAGCTTGGCCTCGCGAAAATCGCTCGCTCTCAGCAATTATCTCAGCTAATGAAGGATGGAGCCTGATTCTCCCTGGTAAGACTGTGGTTGCTGAGAGTGGAGACTTGTGCCTGAGAGGGACCCTGTCCTGCCCCAGCCCGGGAGGAGGTGCTGAGGTGCCACCTCCGCGCCCTGCGGCAATGCCTGTACTGCTGGGGACACCTTGTGGTGCGCGGCTGGGACAGAAACGCTGCGATTTAAGTGCCACAAGGTCCTGCTTTCCTAATCCCGCTCCGCTTTGCCCACTCCCAGGGGGTGCTGGGGCTCTCCGAGCCAGGCATTTGTGGACAGGAGAGAGCCACTGGTCTATTGCTGACTGTAACTCCTGGCTCACAGAGCCCCAGGGAGCTGTGAGGAGGAAAGGAAGGACTTTGTAAAGAGCAGGGAAAGAAGAAACACGGAGAATCAGCAGCTCGGGACCCATGGAATGATGAAACACCCAACCATTCTTTTTTTTTTTCTAAATGTGGGTATTTTTGCTATATTATTTTGCTATATCAGGTAATTTTTGGTACCCTCCAGAGCTGGAGCCCCACGCTTTGACATCCATAAGCTTTCAGCCACAGCTACATTCTCGAAGGGGAAAAAGCTTCCAGGGGAGGAGAACCAGTGGGAAGCTGGGGATGAGCCCACAGAGCAGTGACAGTGTGGCTGTCTGGGCACAGTGTGGCACGAGGAATTTATTTGCAGCAGACACGTGCAGGAGTTAGAGGTGCAGAAAATAACCTGTCCCTTGGGAATGACCGTGTGCTGTCAGCTGCTCCCTCCCCATGGCTGTGCTCCTGACATGTTTGGGGTGCAGGCAATGAGGTGAGGACCTGCAGTGGGTAAATATCCTCCCAGTGTGTTTCTCCTGGCTAATCCCTGTAATTCTCTGGCAGGAAACAAGCTGCAAGCCTCACTGATCTTGGCTGTTGAAGGCTGCTAGGAGTCATGGATATATCTGGGATGGGACGGGGTATTTGGGAATTCCTAAAACACTCTTCAAATTCTTACTGGGCTTCCTGAGGACTCGTTGCTGCCAGAAAGAGGCACAAGCAGTGCTCTCCTCTGCCCCTGTAAGCTCTCTGCTGACAGCACAGCTGCTTTAGCAACAACTGCAAATTTTTTAGCCCAGCTTTTATTTTAACAATTTTTGCACAGAAAATAAAACCAAACTAAAAAACCAAAACCCAACTGCCATTTTTCAAATGATTCCAGCAGCAAAGGGAGCAGATGCTGAATGGAATCACACGTGCAAGGAGTTTGTGTGTCCTGCGTTTGCAGTTTCCAGTGCGTTGCCATTATCCCTGAGCATTCTCCGAGTGAAAGATGAGGAGAGTGCAATCACCACGGCCTGTTTCAGTTGAATCAGCAAGGAGGAGTTTCAGAGCTGGCTCTCCACGAATAATCCCATTCTCCCAGGCAGCTGTCTTCTGCAAAATGAAAGTGCAGACATCTACAGTATTACCCTGCGCCTGTTTGCAGAGTCTGCTGTTATCACGTTAATGAAGGGAGCTGAGATAATCACCTTAAAGCATAAATAAATCTCAGATGCTGATTCACTTTCTCCTATTTGAGTCTCATTTTACCAGGGTAATTCTTATTTTTTTTTCCACTGCAGGCTTGTTGTGTCTGCCAAGACAGCTTTTTTTTTTCACAATTAATCTCCAGAGAACTTGAATTAAGAGGCTTCTTGTCTTGTTGATTACTTCTCATTTTGCAGCCAAGGCCAGTCCAGACAATTTGATTTCATCTGCATCATCAGCCAGTTCTGGGAGGGTCACCTACACATGAAAACAAACACGCACTTTTAGAGGATAATTTCTCTCACACAGGTGACAGGAGACATATTTTCCCCAGGTCACTGAAGGAGCTCACACGGGTATGTAAAATTAAAATTTGTGGCCTAACGCTCAGTTATGGGACAGGGATCCCTCATGACAAGAATGGCAACTCAGATATTGTGAAGTTTCACAGTACTCTGTGTTTTCTTCAAGCCCCAGCCGCTGAAATCAGGTGATTCTGCATCTCACTTATTTACCCCTCAGTAAATTCACATCTGGCATTTACGTCTGCAGGTTAAAAAAAATAAATCTGAGCATATGACTAAATTTGGATGTTCAGTGGCTCAAAATGAAGAATATCAACCAGCTCCCACTACAATTTTTTTCCCCCTGAGTTCTTATGATTTTTTCCCCAAGTTCCCATGACTTTTTCCCAGGTCTGACATGATAACAGAACATCTGCTGCTGGTCAGGAGATTCGGCTCCTGTGTCTGTGCCAGCAGCTCCCTGGCATCTCCCCAGCCCCTCGCTGCCTGCATCCCTCCCGCAGCCAGGGATGCCCCGATCCCACCCGGAGCTGCGACAAGGCGCTATCACAGCGCCATGGCAGGGAACCGGGAGTGGGACAACTGGGACAACTGGGACAACTGGGACAAATGGGACAATTGGGACAACTGGGCGATGAGCTGAGGGAGCAGGTGTGGAGATGAAGTCTCCTGCTGGGAACAAGGGCTTCGGGAAGGGCAGATAGTCCGGGAATGGGGAAAGGCATCCACGCTGGAATGGGGAGATTTTCCCAGGAGCTGTGCGATGGCAAAAACGGGAGTCATGGCCTGTGTCTGGTCCTGGTACATTACACTGAGTGTGCATAGCAAGGTTTTGGTAGCGGGGTGGCTTCTGGGAGAAGCTGCTGGAAGTTTTCCCCGTATCTGACGGAGCCAACTCCACCCGCTCTATCCCCGGGCCTCCCCTCATCGACACAGCCGTGGTGCAGTCCTACCCCCCGCGCCGGCTCTGCGTGGTACGGCCCACACTGCGCCCCCCGCCGGGCAGCAGTGGTGCGCTCCTTTCCCCCCCCGCCCGCGGCGGTGGAGCGCTCCGCGCATGCGCAGTGCCGCGGCCGGCGCTCAGCTGGGCAGTGTTTACAGCCCGGGCGCCCCGGCCTGGGCTGAGCCGAGCCGAGAGCAGCCGAACGAAACCGAACCAAACCAAACCGAGCGTAAAGGGGCCGAGCCGAAACGGTCCGAACGGAACGGAACGGAACGGGCCGAGCCCAAAAGAGCCGAGCCGAGCCATCTGTTGAGGTACGGCTTTTGTCTTAAATCATGGAATAAGCTCGCCTTTGCTGCTGTCAGGGCAGGGATCGCCCCGGGGATGTGGCGGGGGTGAGCAGCCGCGGTTCTGTGCCTTGTGCATTGTTTGGAGCCCTGCCCCGAGCGGGCTGTGCCTGGGCACGAACCGCTCCCGTCCCGCTGCCTTGTTCCAGGCGTCGGGCTGGTCGCTCGGTTTGTGTTGTGGTTTGTTTTTCTCAAAGGAGAAGGTGGCAGAAAGGGGATATTTCAACACGCAAAGCCACCTTTGGTGTCTCTGTTCTGGGCAGCGATGCGAATTGCTGCGCGTGGACTTTACTCAGATTTGGGGAAATCTCTGTTTTGTCTTAGAAGTGAGGAGAAAATGCACCTGGGGTTGGCTGCAGAGGGAGAGTTTTGTTTTGAAAAGTTTAATAAAATAAGCTCTATTTGGTTCCCATTTCCCACCAAGCTGAGCGAAGGTGTGGAATTACATGCAGAGGGGGCTTTGAATGCTGAAGTTTTGCCTATTAAACGTGCATTTTAGTGGAAGTAAGTTAATGCCCAGTGAAAGCGATGATTTCAGAAGTGACTGACACCTGTGACAGTGCGGATATTCCTTGATCCCATTATGAAAATGTCTCAGCCAGCTGTGTTTGTTGTTGTTTTCCGTGGTGTAGAACATGGAAGAGCACTTGTCCACGGGGCTGAGCTAAAACCAGGTCAGACCAGTTGTCCCAGTGGGGCTTGCGTACATCAGCAGGAATTTGTTGGGGATCCAAAGTAGAGCACTGTTAAAGGCACAACTTCCTATTCATGCTTTAAATCTAAAAATGTAGGTTTTAAATTTTTTTTTTAATAGCCAAACGAGTGAAAGAATGAAGGAAGCCTAAGAACAAAATTATATAAAAGAAAGTCAAGGGAGTCAAAGATCTTCGGTTAAGAGAGTATTTTAATATGGAATGTTAAATGAAAGACCAAATATACAGGCAGCCCTGTGTTGCAAATACAGTGAGGTTTTTTGTATATAAGAGGAGAGGGGAAAAACAATTAGTAGATTAACCCACCTGAACCTTCAGCTTGATGTGTTCCTGCTGTGAAATAATTAAACACAATCATATTTTGTAGAGAAAATAAATGAGTAACTGTAGAAAGGGGAGTGGTGGTGGTTTATTTCAAGTGTTATTAATGGTCTTGAACTGGATTGATGTGTTTGAAACATGAATGGATTAAGAACTGGCTCGAGCTCCCTGCCTAAGTATATCCTGTTTTGTGTGCCTCTACAGGTAGTCAGAACGCTGCGTTATTTGAGCAACTGTGAAATCTCCTTGGAGTCCTGTAGCTTTGCTTTGTTTCCTCAGAAAATGAGAGTGTATAATTTGCTCTGGCTGAATGTAACAAATAAACCCCAACAATTTCGCTGTAGGCAGATCTCCTGATCCCAGGAAAGAACTCCAAAGCTGCTGCTTCGTGCTTATTAGTGTGAGCAGGGAAGTGCATTGTAAATAAACACGTCTTAAAAATCATGTTGTGCTTTCTGGAAGGGATTTTTTTTTCCTTAAGATATGAGAAGGGAGAAGAAGCCAGGTTAATTTTGAGTGATTTTGTTCTCCTATACGTTTTCCTTTAAAACCTGTAGGCTGCAGTGGGAGTTCTCTCTGGAGCTGCTGTCTGTGTCATTAAGTGCTTTGCTAATGGTAATGGCTCAGGCCGATATGAGCTGTGTGAAAGTGCATTTGCTAAAGTGCATTTGCCAAGGTTGACAGGTCAGAGTTTTGTTGGGTTTTTTGAACCTCTATGCAATCAACATCCTGATGCATATTCAAGGGAAATGCAATTTGAGATTTTTCTGGATTTTCTGCCTGTGTCTTAGTCTCTTCAGTTGCCATTGGTGCTGTTAGAGGTGGAAAGTTTGTGTGTGACAGGAGCTCTGACAGACAGCCCAAACTTGCCCTGTTGTTTGGGCTTGCAGTGAAAATGACCCCTTAAATGCAGGAGCTGGAATAATCCTTTATATAAAAGGGTTCAGTGGAAAAGCTGATGTGCTGGTAAAATGGTGGGAGGGTTTGAAGACAGGCCTTGCACACTGAAATTGCCTAGTGTAATTTTTTTCCCCCCACTGGTGTCAGGTGGATCTGGATGCCAGCTCTGCTGTATTTTGTTTTCCATTGTTGCGATGGGGGACGGGAGTGCTGGGGTGAGGTTTTTCTGGAGCTTGTGGCCCTTGGAGTATGCAAAGACCTCTTTCAAAGTACTCCATGTACAGCAGCATAATTTACTGTTGGAGTGCATGAACCTCACCTTGCTTTGTTGTTCTTTCACTTTCAGTATTTAGAGGAGGCTGCTGAAGATGGGAGGCGCGGTGAGTGCGGGAGAAGATAACGATGAATTAATTGATAACCTGAAGGAGGCCCAGTACATCAGAACAGAGCTGGTGGAACAGGCATTCAGAGCCATTGATCGGGCAGATTACTACCTGGAAGAGTTCAAAGACAATGCCTACAAGGACTTGGCATGGAAGCATGGGAATATTCATCTCTCAGCACCGTGCATTTACTCAGAGGTGATGGAAGCTTTGGACCTGCAACCAGGGCTGTCATTTCTGAACCTTGGCAGTGGCACTGGTTATCTGAGTTCCATGGTTGGACTCATCCTGGGTAAATACCTCTTCAGTCATGTTAACTGTTTGTGTTAGAGCTTTAAAAACAGATTTTGAAATCGAGGATGAGGCATTCCTCTGCTAATGGAGCTAAAAAGGTAGCTGGGAAAGTAAAGAATGCATTAATCCAGCTCAGCAGTTCATCAGGATTCTCACAACCTTCTCTCTGGAACTGGATGGGATCCAGATTTCTGTGGCAGATCAGAACAGGCAGCAGTGTAGTTCCAGAGATGGCTGTAGTGGATTCCTGCAGGTCTGGACACAAACCTGGGTTTGCTTCTCCTTAAGCAAGATCCCAGGTCAGGATCAGGTGTACAGAGTTGAAACTGGGATTGAGAAAGTCCATGAAAAGCTGTGACTATACCTGTTCTGTGCCTGGTTTGTGTTCACAGTCCTGTCTGGACTGAGACATGTTTGAGATCCACTTTTGACTCTTAACTCCCCAACCCCCAGATGGGAATATTCTCTGGAAAATGCTTTAGTGCAGCAGAACTGATTTTGTGATCACATCTACAGTGGCACAAAGCAAATCATCCAAGTATAATTGGACAATTTAAATTACCCCTGCAGTGTTTCAGTCAGAGTTGTGCTGCTGGGGTAGGTAGCAGATGGCTATAGGGTACTTAAATTTTGGGGGAATGTCCAGAATTTTAACTGCTGGGATGTTTATTCTCAGGGTAAAGTGTCATTTCCCATTTGTGATTTTCTCCTAGGTTTGTTGACATTACTTTGAATACCAATATGTAACTCCAGGGCTTTTATACTCTTCTTGCAAAAGTTACCCTGCCAGTTCTGAATAAAAAGCATGACTGCTGCACAACTTCTCTATTCTCCAGTTTGGTTAATTGAGGTACAGTGTATAATGACTGTTCCTGACTAATTGCAGGGATTTTTTGTGTATCAGCAAGGAGATATAAAAATAATATGGCTGTGCTAAAACATGCAGGCCATTGGGACTTTTTTCCAGGCTCTTTCACAGCAATGGCATCAGTGCTTCTCTCCTATAGTGAAGTTCCCTGCATAGTTAAGAGCAAATGATTCAGAATCAATTGTGCACAAGAGGCTCATTTGTACCAGAAATTGCAGGTACAGGGTTGCAAATCCCATTGTAGCAGTGAGAGAGCTGACCCTACACAAACACTGACACTCACGGGACAATCTGCTGGAGGAAGGAACCCAAAATGTATTCATCCTGCTGGATTTTGTGTTGTTGCTGTTGCCATTCCCTGGTGTTCTGCACTTGCAGGTCCTTTTGGGGTTAACCACGGTGTGGAGCTGCACTCTGATGTGATCGAGTACGCGAAGCAGAAATTGGACTTTTTCATTAAAACAAGTGACAGCTTTGACAAGTAAGAATGCAAAATGCCTGTTGGGATTAATTTTGTGCTTTTGGTTACTTAGGGCAGTTCTTGCTCCCATGTGGCCCCTCTGGATTCAGGGTAATCTGAGGATTCAGGCTCTTTAGGCTTGCTGAGCTGCAATGTGTGACCTTCAAAGCCTGTGTGTGTTGTGGGGGAGTTTCAGAAATGTTTGCAGTGTTTTTAATAGCAGTGCTGATGTTGCTGGGCTTAGAGGGAGCTGAGGAAGTTTGTTTATTTTAAAATGCACTTGCAGTAACAGCCTAAAACTTAAAATAAGCCTAAAACTTGCCCAGTGCCCATGCTCGTTGTGCTTGTGATCTGGGAGCCTGGTGATGAGATTTGGAGTGGGTTTTTGTGGTGGCCTAATATGTTTTATTTGAGAAGAAGGAAAAATGGTATTTTAAAATATGAAGGTGGTTTTATGATGATTAAGTTGGTACTAAAACTGCCTGGGATTTGATTTATGTTCTTCCTTAGACCCTCCATTTTGCTGCTGTCACAAGTAATAACTTCCCAGCTAGATAACCATTGCCAGTAGTAACCTCAGCAATAAAAGTTGTGCCTGTCACTTTTTTGGATCCATTTCACAGTTTGTTCAAATGGGGAAGCAAAGCATCTGTGAATACCTGATATCCTCCTCTCCTGGGAGGAAGAGAATTAAAATCATGATATGCAGGATTTTAGGCCACTCAGCCTTTTGCTGTTCCTGCTGCCCTGGGGGTTGTATTTTCTGCATGTTGGCAGAAGGCTGAAAGTTTCTGGCGTTGATGGTGCTCAACAGGGTTCTTTTTCAGTCACGTTGCTATTGTTTGAGGAGATGTTTTAGGAAGATTTTCTTCTCTCTCCATACAAATATAGCCGTGGAGCAAAAGCGAGCTGAATTCAGAAATCAACATGCCTGGAAAATCGGCTTTGCTGAGTGATGTCTGCTGGGTTGTGCTCCTGGAACAGCATGTGCAGGAACTGTTCTCTGGCTGCTCTGAATGTCCAGCACTCTTTGCAAACCCAGAAAGCTCCAGGAAGCATTTAGGAATAAATAGGTGCTATGTTGAGCTGACACTCAACATACCAGTGAAAGAGTGGATGTGTTGAACAACTTCTACCAAAATCAGCCTTTAAACATAGGGCTTAAAACTTGGGGAGTTTTGAAGCTTGTGAGAAAACCAGAGGCATCAGATAATCACTCATTTTTCTTTTAAACTGAGTCAGAAATAACTGTAGGCAAAAAGTCTTTTTTATGAAGGGTGAAATCACAGTTCTTTGGAAGCTGATGGCAAAACTTCCATTGGTTTTAGCACAGCTTATGTCTGTAGCATCAGGTGGTAATTCCCCACATCTGAAAACCAGTTAAAAGCTTTTGAAAATGGAAAAATAAACCCAGGTGCAGTCCTTAAAAGAGTTTGACATTTGGAAGCAGAGGTCTGTTACTTCTATTTACATATGACAACTGAGTCAGCATCAGGTGACTAAAAATAGCTCGTTCTGAAGAGTTACCTGCAGCTCAAGTATGAAATTATGCATCCTTTGGAGATTTTAATCCATTAATTCTGACCTCCTTGTGCTGTGGTTTTGAGACTTCTAGCTGTAATCTGTTACAATAATGTCTAAAATAGGTGGGCTTTGGAGGGGAAATCCTGTAAAAGCGTGGGTTTTTTTCCAAGTGTTTTCCCTAGTTCAGTTTTTCCAGAATTGTGAAAATAATTTATTCGATAAATTGCCATATTCTTGTCTAAGACAAGTCTTTTTCACTTTCAGGTTTGAATTTTGTGAGCCATCCTTTGTTACTGGCAATTGTTTAGAGATTTCTCCAGACTGCACTCAGTATGACCGCGTTTACTGTGGTGCTGGAGTCCAGAAGGAGCACGAGGACTACATGAAGAGCCTGTTGAAAGTTGGGGGAATTCTTGTCATGCCTCTAGAAGAGAAGGTTGAGCACCCTTTTACTTCTATTTCAGTTATTCTTAATTCTGATCCTGGTTTAGTCAGTAGCTGTTCCTTTATCTTCCCCTTGTAGCAGGCTGAAGAAAGAATTAAGTGCACTGGGGGTTTTCACTATGAGTGAAAACTGAACTCTGCACATTCCCAGTACTTAAGAAATTTGTAGTTCTGCAGTCTTGTATATATTGGAATCTGTTGTTAATTGCAGTTTTACTTCCACACTGCAGAACATGTGAGCAAAGCTTTGTTTAATTATATAATTTAGTGTTGTGCCTAATGGCATAACACAACTTTTTACACCCTGAGTGGCTCTGGAAAGCCTGCAGGATGTCTCTATTTACAAGTGTCAGTGGATTCATTTTAGTAAAAAGTGGGTCAAGTGCCTGAGTTTTAACCTCTGTCAGGCAGGGTGAGAGGAGCAGGGTGCAGGGTTTCTTCCCAGTAAGAGGCTGTGCAGTGGGTTGGGGTAGGAGATTTGATCTGCAGACCTTTTCAGGAGCAAGTGTTTGTGGTGACTCAGGAGTTTTCCCAGAGGTCAGACACAGCTGCTCTGGCCCAGCCTGGAGGATGATCTGGGGAAGCAGAGTGACCCAAATTTCCAGTGCCCATGCTCTGTTGCAGTAGATGAAGTTACTTGAGGCTAATCCTGCAAATAGAAAAAAAAAAATTTTCAAAAGTCCAACATTGTTTCTCCTTACCACCTTCTACTGTTGCAGCTTCCAGTACTTTCAACTTGTCCAAGCAGAAAAGCCATTTGCTCATTTTTTTGTTCAAAAATTTCATTGTAGTTCCCACAGTGGACAATAATCTCCTTGTTTTGCTTCAGTTGACTAAGATAACTCGGACTGGTCCTTCTGCCTGGGAGACAAAGAAGATTCTTGCTGTTTCCTTTGCTCCTTTGGTTCAGCCAAACCACGCAGAGTCCGGAAAATCAAGGCTCGTTCACTTGCGTGAGTAGAGACATTCCTGAGTGTGGGGGAATTCCTTCTGCTGCTTGGCTGTGGGCTCTAACATCCCTGGGAATCCTGTCAAGGAAAATTCCTCCAAGTCCTTCCTTTTTTTGAACAGTTGTCTGTCTTGTGCAGGCAGTGGAGTTGAAGGAAATAGATTCTAAGTCACAGCTTCACAGAGTGGGCTGGGTTGGAAGGGGCCTTGAAGATCATCTAATTCCAATATCCCTGCTGTGGACAGGGACAACTTCCACTGGGCCACCATTCTAAACACAAATGATTTCTTGTGAAGGTTGTACCTGAACTTTGCAGGGTGTTTTATCCTTATTTTTGCACATTCTGTTCCAGTCCTGAATGATTGAATCCTGTCATGGTTCTCAGGCACTGTTCCACCAGGAGAGGAAAATGCCCGAGCAGTACCTGTGAACAAATGTTGAATCTACTCAAAGACTCTCACCCCCAGAAATCCAGAATTATCCTGAACCTGGAATGCCTGAGGGATGCAAGTTGTGCAGTTCTTGGTTAGCTGTTTGAAATTCAGGTCATATCAGTGGCCCAAATCTTTTATAGATTAAGACTTCAGTGTCAAGAGGCCTCTTAAGAATACATGAAGACAGAGGTACTTTCATAAAAAGATTAGTCAGGCTTTGGTCTTAACCTGGAAGGGTGTCTGCATGACAGAGAGGAGCTCAGGAAACAGCCACAGCATGCTAGAAAGTCCAGTAAGTGCATGTTTTGGCATGTTCTCTCTTTGTAGTGAGACCTGCACATAAAGCAGATGTAGTTATTTTCTGCTTCTTTCACTCAGGTCCCAGGGAAGCTCACTTGTTGGCAGAGGACAGGGACTTTTTGTGTCAATTTTAATTTATTTTAGTTCATGAATCTGTGTGCATCTATAATTTTTTTTAAAATTTTTGCTGCATTTCTAGATTGGCAGCAAATAAGTGCAGAAGACAGAATAGTCTTCCAAGACATTAATGTGGGAGGCATTTTAATACAGAAACTCACTGTAATGTTTCTATAATTACTTCTACAAAATGGTTTCCAGCCTGTCTTCACCCACTAAATCTGAAGCAGTTTTTGAAGAGCATAAATAATACTTGTGTTTTATAAGTGCCAGACTTGGCAAAGCTGAAGGAACTGTACAATAGAAAAATAATTTTATGGAAGAATTAAACAGACTTCAGGTCTAGTTATGTACCCCAGGAAAATACTTTATTGTAAGGCATTAAGCAGTCACAGCTCCTACCACTAAGTCTGCATTCATACAGTCTTTAAGATGTGCATCTTAGAATAATTGAGAACTTGAAATCAAGGCAGGACATTTTTTAATGAGAGAAACGCACAATTAAATTTTGTTTGGAAAGTTGCAACACACTTTATCCGACTTGACAGGAGCTGAATAGAGCTGTTTGTGTAATCCCAGCAGGGAATGCAAATGGCCTGATTTCATCTGAGCAAACTGAACTTTTCCTGCGAGCACTTCTGGGGGAGTTTCTCCGTCTCTGCTCACGCCTTTCGTTTGCTTGCAGCCCCCGTGGCCGTTCGCAGCCTGCAGGACCTGGCTCGCATCGCCATCCGAGGCACCATCAAGAAAATCATGCACCAGGAGGCGGCGGGCAGGGCTGGCAGCGCGCTGAAGAGCCCGCCCCGCTTCAAGAGGAGGCGGGTGCGGCGCCGGCGCATGGAAACCATCGTGTTCCTGGACAAGGAGGTGTTCGCCAGCCGCATCTCCAGCCCCTCCGACGACAACAACAACAACAGCGAGGACATGGAGGAGGAGAGGCCGGTGGAGGAGGAGACCAAACCCTCTGAACTAAAGCCAGAGCCTCCCGTAAACTTTTTAAGAGAGAAGGTGTTGAGCCTGCCTTTGCCTGATCCCTTGAAGTATTACTTGCTTTATTACAGGGAAAAGTAGTTTTCCTTCTTCTAGGAAGTGGGAAGTAGGCAGAGAATAAAGTATTCCTTAGGGCTTGACAGACGTGTCCCACTTGCTTGCCTGCCAATGTGACACCTGAGGCAGTAGGCTGGCTGGGGAATGTGGCTGCTGTAATCTTGGACATTATAGCTTTTTTGAGTTCCTTCTTTCTTCTCAGTTGTGTGCTATAGTTTTATCCTACAGCAGGGATTCCTTAGGAAGCAAGTTGGTGAAGTGCTCAGCTGCTTATGGAAAGGAGGATTTAATTCCCTCAAAACTAACTGCAGGAGATATTCCTGAGAATTTCATGGCTGCTCTGCTGAATATCAGTTGGGAAAAACTCCTAAGCAGTTCCCCAGAGACCTTTCCTGTCTATGCTCTCTCCCACTAAATCTGCTATGTACATGCCATGGTGTGTGCTTAATGGAAGATGGAGATTATTAGTTAAAACCTGACCTGGCAAATCACATTTCTTCCAGTAATCTTAAAAGCACAACTTGTACAGAAAGGAAAGAATTTTTGGCATTACCCTTGTGGCCTCCATGTTTTGAATGAGAAGGAAAGCATCAGCTCCCCTTTGGCTGGTCTGTTTTGCTTTTAAATTATATATAATTTTCCAGTAAAAGGTGTTTTACAAAATAATTGGGTTTTTTAAATGGAAAACACCCAGAGAACAAGTTGTTGGGTTATTTTGGTTCTTTTTAAAGCGATGGAGGCAAGTGAGTGATTGCAAAGCTGTTTGACAAGGATGCAAGGGCAGTCAGGGTTGGGACTGTTGTCTCTGGAAATGTCTACAGAGTAATTCTCAGTGGGGAAGAGGGCACAGAAGAGCTGCAGAGCAGTGAGCTTGTGCAAGCTGGAAGCAGAGTCTGTGTGTGAGGTAACTCAGATCATGAGTGAGGTGCAGAGCACCAGCCTGAGCAGTAAATCAGCCAAACAGAGTTTTGTGGAGGGTCTGCAGAACCTGAGAGCACTCTTAGAGAGCCAAACTGATGCAGTTCTCAGGTGTTCCTGTGTGTGTGCCCCTGCTGTGGCAAGGTGGCCAGAATTCAGCTTGTTCACAGTTGTTCCACAGTGGAGTGAAGCTGCTCAGCTTGGTAGGTGATTTTATTCCTGCAGCAATGAAATAGAAATTTTAACAGGTTCATATGGAAGGACTTGTCACTCTGCAGTTCTGTGGATGTGAGTTGTAATTTTTATTCTCGGATCTCTCTCTCATGGTGATGGAGGGAGATGCCATGGAATCATAGGATCACAGAATGGTTTGGGTTGGAAGGCACCTTAAAGACCATCTTGTTCCAACCCCCTGCAGGTACAGAGGCACCTTTCACTAGGCCAGGTTGCTCCCAGCCCCATCCAGCCTGGCCTTCTAGGAATGGGGAGTCCACAATGTCTGTGGATGATAAAATACTGTGTTTAGAAGAGGTTTACTTGGTTCAGCCTGTTTGGAAAATGTACCTAAGCTGGTAAAGGCTGGAAAGAAACCCTGGAGTTTGTGTTGATACGAAATAGTCCTAAAGCTGGAGGGCATGAAAGGCTCTCTCTCAGCAGGTAATGAAACTGTGTTAAGGTATTGCCCCATCAGAAGCACTTAAGTTGGTATCACTTTGATATCTTTTGGTTTTTTTAATGTGTGCTGTCTCCTAATTTTCTGAGGAGGAATGAGTGAAGACTGTATTGCCAAATGGTGCCGAGTTGCACAACTTGCTTCATGAAAAATAATTTCAAAGTTCTGTGTGGCTTTGAAAATAAATGAATAACTTGTATGTCTAAGCCTGAAGTGGAGAAGTTTTCCTTGGTTAACAGGATTTTTGTGTCTCTTTGGGAATATTGCCTGATAATTCTGTATCATGTGGCTGCTGGCATGTAGCACAGTCACAGGCTGGGTTTTGCCTCTGGTTTCCTGTCTCCACTTCTGGCCTCAGTGGTACCTCAAGTTATCTTCCTCCCTTGGGTTTTGATTTCTTTATTTGCAGTGGGGCAGTTCTATGGGCACTGAGCTGATGGTTTCCTGTAAAGGTGCACATCCCCATTGTTGGATTCTGGCAACTCCCATGAATTTCTTTTTACAAATGCAAGTCCTGAATGTGGTGGTAAATAGAGGACTGATAGAATCTTTGTGTAATTATTCTCAGTGCTTCCCTACAGACTGTGGCTTCTTATTTGGTAGAAAATTCTGCTTAATGGGTGTCATGCCAGGTATGTGCCTTTCTGGATTGTGGCACAATTTCCATGCCCCTCCATAGTCCAGGGTGCCTCCTGCTTTTGGCTACCAGGTCATCCTTCAGTTTATTCACAACACTTCTAAAGAAGTTGCTTTAAAAATGACATTAAACTTCAGGTTCCTGTTAGTAAGCCTTGCAGAGATTCTGTTAAAGCTGACCAGTTGAGGGAGGATTATCTTCCATTTATCCCTTGTTTGGTTTTTATCCCAGTCCCAGTTGTAAAAGGTACTTTAACAGATTTTTCACCAGATTTGCCTTTTTTATTACATTTGCTAGATTTTTGTAGCTTTCTATAAGATGCATAAATACTGCTATTTTTTTCCTGGATAATGTTGAATAAATAAATATATATATATATATACAGGAAATTTATGTTCTAGGTTGTCACATTGTCCCCTTATCCAAAAAAACCCCGCAGATCTAAACAGATAGTAGAAATTTTATGTATAATGTAAATGTGAACTAGTATTGCTTGTAGCCTGTAAATAAAGGGGAATTGTAAATATGTTTTCCCTGTGCACAAGTGCTTGCACTGTAGTTCTGTAGGCATTTCTAACAGAGGGATTGAGGCAGAGCTGGGTTTGTATGGATCTGTGAGCTGTCCAGGAATTGTACCTGCTTTGTTTCCTTTTGTATTCTCAGTAGTTGTCACTTTTTTTTTTGTATGTGACTCTTTTTAGGTTTTGATCCTGCAGCAAATTTGCAAAAAGAACTGAAATTAAAAAGCTGCTTTAGTCATGAGTCTGTAAGCTGAAAAATCTCTGTATAGAAACTAGAGTTCAGTTGGCCTGAGGCATGCAGAAGTGTTATGCAATTTAAACTTCATCAATAAGTGTTTCTGTATCCATAAATTCAGTAAAGACTTTTTAGCCTTCTTAACGTGGCTTTGCATCATGTTGTGATTGGAATACTTTGTAGGTGAGTGCTTATTCCCATAATTGGAGGTCAGGACACAAAAACAGCAGAAAAAAAGCTTAACAATTTGGTGCAGGTGCATAGTTTTAGATGAGCTCCTTGGCATGTGATCTCCCAAATCTGCCTGGATGATGAGTTCCAAACCTTGAAGTAATGCAGTTGTGCAGGATGAATTTTGGGATCAGCACACACAGGACTGATCTAGATTTAATGTGTCAGAGTGGTTGATGAGTGAACTTAGTTCCCTGGCTGTTTGACCTGTAAACAACAGATCTCAAAAGGTGATTTCATCCATTTCTGTACTTCAAGGAGTTGCCTAAACCAAACGTGTCCGGAGTTTGTTCTGTGCATTCTGATCTGCAGAGCTCTGGGCTCTGAGTGTTTCATTAACCCGGATTTTTAAGGGCGGGTGTTGAAGGCTTTCATTTCTCCAGTATTGAGAACAATATTTTGGTTTCAGCCATGGTAGGAATCTGATCATAATAGCAAATACAGCTGCTGCTAATTAAATGAATCTGTTAACCTTTATTCCATAGGATAATTGCCTGTCTGTGTGTTTCTTCCTGTCATCTGTGTGTATGATAAATGTCCTTTTCCCAGCTATAACAGGAGATTAGTTCAACGTTAATGTTTTCCTTCGTGTGATGCTTGCTGAAAGAAAATCCTTTTCTGCTTTGGAAAGCCGTGGATGTGTCATACAAATGGTATTGAGGAAATTAAATTTGTCAGATGATGTTTATGTTCACTTCATTGTAAAACAGAACATCACAGTTCCCTGGGGTGGAGAGAGGGGGCAGGTCCCCTGAGGGAAATATTTCTGCTAAAGAAAAAGGAAGAGAAGGGAGAGTTAAAAATAAAGCAGAGGGTGAAGGAGATAAAAAACCCCACCTGAGGGAGCACCCCAAACTTTCCTGCTTTCTACAGGTGTGAAAAGCCTGTGTAGCAGAGGCTGGAAATGCTGGAACATGGAACACAAGGGTTGAAATCATTCCTGGTGTTCAGAAGATGAGTTTAGGTTTCTTGCTCAGAAATGCACATTCCTTTTTAAAGAATTTTTCATGTTGATGGAAAATAAGACAAATAAATGTGGGATTAAGTGGCTTGGGATTGCTGGTGTTCCTTAACCCTCACCAACATCCCGTTTATCACAATGGGAGATGAGCAAGGCAGGAGAGATGTGGTGAAGATTTGCTTCTCAGAAAATGTGTGGGTTGCAGAACTTGCCTTGCACTGAAATGATTCCCTGTGCTCTGTTAAATCTGCTGACTTGGCTCCAGATCCCATTGCTGCAAAGCAGTGGGCAAATACCCCTCAGTCCATCCCAAAGCACAGCCAGACTCTGAAGTGCAATTCCACAGACAGGACTCATCCCAAAGAAATGGGGCTGAGCCCTGGCCCAGCTCTCCTCTTTGCAATACAAATAAAAAGGGATTGTTGTCGTTGTTGCAGAGGGTTGCTTTAGAACTCAGAGTTTATTCACCAGAGAGGCAGAGAGCAAAAGCCTCGTGTTTGCAAAGTGGCCAGATGTGCCAGGGGAAACGCCAGCTCCAAAACAACTGACACATGCTTTGGAGAGAGCGGCTTTGTTTATTTTCCCAGCTTTGCAGAACAGCTCCTGCCAGCTGTGCTGCCCTGTCCTAGCAGAGTCCAGTGAGCCTTGGAAGGAGCTGACTCCTTTGGAAGGAGCTGACTCCTTTGGAAGGAGCTGACTCCTTTGGAAGGAGCTGACGTGGGGAGCAGTGAGGCTGGAAGGACAGAGCATGGGTCAGGAAGATTTGCACGTAACACGCGTTGCCTGATGCACATGGAGGACCTGCTTCTAATGCACTGAATGCCTCAGTGGAGTTAAAACCTGGCCTATTCACCAGAGCAGTCTGATTTCAGCTGCCAGTTGTTGTATGAAGGCTGAAGATGCTAATTTGGCTTTTTACAACCCATTTTTGTGAGCAGGGTTGGCCTGGGTTGGGTTGGGTGGCCGCTAGAGGACACTCTGCCCAAAACCATGAGTTCAGTGAACTCGCCTAGATTTCCGAGTGATGGCAGGGCAAACAAACAGCCAATTGCCTGAGGACTAAGTGCAGAAAACCTGCATTATAGTTCTCTTTTATAGCTGGACAAAAGAATACATGTTTTACCTTCCACGGCATGAAAATTTAGGTGAAACCCCTAACTCAATGCTCTCCCCAAAAGCTCAAGTGACAGGGAATCTGAAGCAGGAGGGTTTAAATCTCATTCTTGTAACTTTTGCCCCATTAATTATTTTGTAGTGCACAGTACAAAGCAGATGTGCAGGTTGATGGGAAGCTTTCATTTGACCTGCCAGGTTATGTGGGACGGTGCCTTTTTAGAAATTCCTCAAGTACCTTTATATGCTAATGTGTGCTAATGCCTCTCTTGTGCTCAACCCATCCATTTAGGATCTTGTGCAGTAATAGTCTGAAATCTGAAGATAAACTGGTTTCACTGTAGCTTCTCTATAAAGGTGATTAATTCAGCTGGAAGCAAATCTTGCCTTTTGCATCTCAATTTTATTGTCCAACGGGGAGAAACAAATGGAGGACTGAACTTCCTACAGTTCAAACTCAGTTTATTTCATGATTTTTTTCCCCTCTTCACCCCTCAGTTGCCTTGAATTTCTCAAAAACCCTGACATTCTTCCACATGACATCCTTGTTGAAAGAAATTATACTTGGTCAAAGACCTTTGAAATGAATCAGCTTTTGCTCTGCCTAAGAAACTTTACAGATTCCAGGGTGGGGTGGTTTTTTTGTATTTGCTGTTGGTGATCTCCCTTTTGAAATCCCTTATCTGATACATCCCATGCCCACTCAATGGTTGGAGGCATATTTTTGTTTCATGTTGTAACTACACATAACAGACAGCCTCTATCCTGCAAGTCCTACAGCACAATGCATTTGGCAGGCTGTTAGATAAGGCTCTATTTAGTTTGCAGAGTGTTTAGGGTAAAACAAAAAAGTTGACATAAAAACCTTGGCCCTGGGTCTTTTGCATCCCTGCTCAGCCCTGGAAGCACGGGGTCATTTTTTGGTTGCTGTCCATGGAGATGCATTGTGCTTTCAGATGCCTGAGGAGAAGGTGAGGAGTTAACTTGCTGTTTAAAAGAAGAAATAAGGCAAAAATAGATCAAGAGTTTGTATTTCAGCGCCACAATTAGAGAGGGGTGGGGACAGTGTGATCTCCAGTGATGTGCAGCATGGCAGGGTGGGCGGTTGGACTGTCAAACTGCCTTAATTTAATTGCAAACACATGCTGATGAGTCCCCTCCTCCTGGACCTCAGGGCTGGGAAACTTTTTTTGTCAGCTCCCTGCAGCTCAGAATTGAGGCAAATACGCTCCAGCAAACACCATGCTGATCAAACCTTCAGCTCTTGGAGGCTTTTTGTATTTTCTCCTCCTGCCTGGCTTCTCCTGCTCCTGCCCCAGCCGCTGCCTGTGCTTCAGGACTACAGTGAGATGCATGCATCTGATGTTGGAAACCATCCCCGAGATCCCGCCCCAGACAAACATTCTGTGAGTAGCCACTTCGTTTTCCTGCCTTTCTTACCTGCATGGTCTTTAGAAAGAAGGGGGGAAAAAAAAGTCAAGGCCAAAGACGTACTTTTACCCTCTTTGCCCCACAGATTTATCTGCCTCAAGAACTGTTTTGTGCTTTTAAAGCACGAAACAGAAACTGCTTCTTTTGGCATCAGTTAATTGTTAATGGGACAGTCGAGGGAATTGAAACATTTAATGAAAGTAATTCCAGGGCAAGCACTGGAAGACAGTTTTGGGGAATCAAAGGTCAAAAATGTTAAACTGATCTTACGGAAAGGAACACAGTTTGTATTTTAGAAGTTTTGTGTATGGGTGAGGGGGGAAAGGAAATAGAGCAGCTCAGGCTTTTGTCTCCAGTGACACGAACACTTTCCTTATATATACAAAACCATTTCAGTACTTAATTTTTATGTACTGGTTTTCCACTTTCTACTTGAACTGTTCAAACCAAAGTTAAGGCTTATTTGGAAAGTAACTACTGTGGTAACTCACAGATTTCTTGAGAAATAAGATGAGGGAGCTGGTGGCTGAGTCCATTCAAACAGGGAAGGTGGAGGAAAAGGAAATGGAATGCTTGGACTCTCCTAAAGAGCTCTTACTGAAAGGTGCAGAAGAGCACTTCTCTGTGATTCTAAACTAATCCTGAATTTAAAGGTGGCTTTAAGATGCAGTAAGACTTGACAAAATCCTTCCCTTCGTGCTACTCTTATCTGATCTCCTGTCTTGGATGATCCTTTTTTTGGTAAGTAGTTGGAAAGACTTGTCAAAAATGAATCTTCACACTCATCCTCCTTAAGCTGCTGCCAGTTGCAAAACTTTTCTGCCACGAGTTTGAGCAGCTTTTCCCTTTGCTTACAACAAACTCAATTTTTCTCAGCTGGCACATCCATACCAGCATTTCTCCCATGAGCATCTCACTAATATTGCTAGTGCACTCTCTCTGCTGGAGCCAGAGGAACGTGCTGTGGGCAGGGCGCTGGCATTGGGCTGCTGTCGTGGGTGGAGACCACAGAGGTTCTTGCATTGGTGGCCCACAAGACAAGATCTACACTTGCTACCACTGCCAAAGCTTTCTCAATGTGCTGGAATGATTATTTTCAGTGTGACCCCTGCTCAGGACTTGCTTGCTGGGCAGTGCTTATGTCCTCTTAGAGTAACTTGCAGCATCTGACTCTTCACACTCGTTACCAACCTTTTTCTCTCCCTTATTCCCCTGCATCTTGAAATATTAAAATACTTTAAATGCCCTGACACTAATTTTAGCAAAGTGTTCCTCCTTGTTTAAACCTAGATTTTATTGAGGGAAAGGTTTGTTCCATTGGTTGAACTGAGATATTTCTGAGATTATTGAAGCTTAATTCCTGCTCTCTGTTTGAAATGAGGCAATGTTTGCTGTCACCGTGGAGCCTGAGTGTTTCTGCTAGACATCCTTCGAGTGCAGAGGGAAGTTTACTGTGTCACCATCTCTTTTCCAGTTCAGGAATGTGTTCAGGTGTGGTTCCAAGCTTCCTCTGGTAGCAGCACACTTCATTCTCTCTGGAATGGGAGACTGGCTTTTAAAACGTTAAAGAAATAGTGTAGGTGTGAGATACAAAAATTGCAATATTGCAAAGATGATTCTTCATGAACCAGTATCTTTTAAGGTGATTTATCCTGTCTGCATAATTATAAGCAAACCAGACTGGTGATCAGAGATCCTCATAGATGTAAAGACAGATGAGCCTGGTGAGTGCTCTCTGTTGGCACATCATTGGCCTTTGTGAGGCAAGGAAAAATCCTGACTGCCTGGCTATCTTGAAGATCTAATGTATGCAAATGCATTTCCCAGCCAGCGTCCCATTTGTATCTGTTATAAATAGCATTTGAATAATTGAACTTTTTTTGAATTGTGGAAGATCAAGGAATGCTTCTTAACCAAGCCCCGACTCCTCCAGCTTTTTTGGTATGTTAGTGTTTCTCCTGGGAGAACCCTTGTGTCAGACTGAACGTTTGGAATTATAGCAAGAATAGTCTTGATCACAGAGTTATTCTGAGCAGAAAATGTGGGATTGGGATATTTTCCACAGTTAATCTTTGGTGTGAACAGGACTGAGTCTGTGACTGCAGCTCCAAACACGGATCCCAGGCTCCAGCTCGGTTCCCTCGAAAACAGCTGTAGTCTCCATATGGAGTTTGCTTTGAAGTTGGGAGTTTGGTACTTTCTGACCTCCATGACTCCGTGCCACCCTCTGTAAGAATCCTGGAAGAGTGGGGAAGTCTCCTAGCTGGCACAGGCTGTGCTTCACCATTGGCAGATGGCCCCAGGGGCTGGAGCCAGCTGGCAGCACTCGGAGCCTCCCATTGCCTTCTCGGAGCGATGCTGGGATTGGCATGAAACCAGCTCCAGGATTGATGAGCTGTTACTGGCTCCTCTTGGGTCACCATTTCCCTCCTCCCTTCCCAGTCCCAGCTGGGTACAGCTGAGGACCTGGCCCAAAGTCTGGTTTTAGCAGTAGACTATTTATCTTTGGTAATGGAGTCTGCTTGCTTTTCCCTGAGCAGGGACTGGGATGGCAGGAGTGACTACACGTGTACAGATAAGCCATAAAAATTCATGGGGTAGAACTGCAAACGTATTTTGGCTAGGGTCTGTTCAATTGGAGCATCATTATCCAGATGTGATCTGCTGGTTACCACTGGGATTCAGGCAGTTCTTCCAGCCAGCAGCCCAAGGAAGGGAACAGCTGTGGAACATACACTCCGAAAATTTCAATTGGTCTTTAACCTTCGCAGCCATTTGTTCTGTAGTGTGACATTTAAAACAATAAACTTCAAAGCATGTGGGCATGAGTAGAAGAAATCCATGGAAAGAAGTTCCCCTCTGGCTGGAAGCTAATGGATTGCAATCCAATTATCCATGGGTTATTCTTTCTGCATTATGCAGGACATGTAATGAATGAGTTCTGCTGGAGAAACATAGCTGAGGGCACAGGGCAGGATCTGGGAATCCACATCGCTGGCCTGAACTGAAAGTGACCCAGTTGTTCACAGACCTGGTTGCTAATTGGGAAGTGTAAGCATGGCCAGCTTGACAAGTTTTGTTTCCTTTCCTCGTTGTGCTGCTTTTGGTGCCTGCTCAGTTCCTCTCTTCCTCCCGCAGGAGGAAGGCTGGAGTAGGACAGGGTGTAGCTCTCTTAGTCTATTAATGAGCACATTTTGAGAAGGAATTTTACACATTTGTTGGGGAAAGGTTTACTAAGCAAATGAGTTCTCAGAAATGCTGCTTCGTTTGTGGTCTCTGTCCTGTGTTTTGGGTTGAAGGAGGGATTACTCATTTCCTCTGTGTGTGATTATCTTACGTGCAGACATTAAATGCACACCCACACATTCTACATGTGCCAGGTAGGATCTCACTTTTTTCACTGTAGTATTTAATCCTTATTAAACCTTCTAGAGAACTTTATCTTCTATTTTTAGCAGTCACTTCAATGGCAGGCAAATGAGAAGGGAAGGTATTTCAAATATATTTTCCTTCTAGAAACATTCCAGCATCTTTTGATGGAAGCACCCTAAGTCTTGTGATGGTAGCTACCTGAGGTGTTAAAAATCCTGCTTTCACTGAACTTCCCAGTGCTTCAGCATCTGGTTCCCACTTGAATATTTGTATTTTTGTTGCCCTCATCACATCCCTCTCCCCATACCAGGACTCTTTCCTGTTCTCTTTAAGGAGAAGTCAGTATGTTTTGGTGAAAGAATGTGTGTGTATTCTGGGTAAAAACTTTAATGATTGTGCTCTTTACAAAGTGGAAGACTGACACTTAAGCTACACAAGACCCAATATTAAAGTGTTTATTTTACTTCCTCTGAATTGGGGCCAGAACACAATTCAGGAGGAGGGGAAATTTTCTTCCTTTGATGCAGGCAGTATCTTGGATAGATGATGCAAAGGAATTATGCATTAGGTTAAGAGAGTCATGCTACCATGAATGCCCAGAATAGACTCAGCTGCTTTGGGTAGGATCAGACCCTAATCTTCATCCCATTGCTAATAAGTAATAGCTCAAATGATCTAACATTAATGAATTCAGCATCTTTTTAGGTCGTCTTCCTACCCATCTTCCTACCTTATTTGTTCCTGAATAAGTGTTCAGGACCAAAGTTATGTTTTGGAGGTGGTCCTTGTTCTTACCCTTCCTGGAAAGAGCTAAAGGGATGCCAGGTGGTATTTGAAACGATTCCACCAGGAATGAGGCACCAGCAGATCCCTCCTGCCTTGGCACTGCCTTTCAGGCATAGCATTCCCACCAGCTTACATGGACAGGAAAAGTGGGATCAAACCAGCTTGGTGCACTTTCTGCTGGATTATGGGCAAGTTCCTGCCCCTGCTGACGCAGAGGGAGCCCTTTTGAAAATCTCACTCCTGTTTGTGGGAGCTGAAATCTTGAAAACTGAGTTCAGGAATGCCTGTGGTAATTTCTTAATCAAAATCTAGTGTTGCTGAATCTTCAAAATAAGTGACAAGGCAGTGTAGCAGGGAAACCACAGCCTGTTCTGCAGAGTGAGGCTCCCTGCAGCTGCTTGCTCTCCACTGTTTCAACCATGATCCCCTCATTTCATTTCCTTGTATCTCCATGCTCAGCATATTTTCCTTCCTCTTCAGTCTTTGAACAGTCAAATCTTGATGTCTTAAGCTGGTAAGGTTCAAAATAGCCAGGACTTGGAAAATCCCCAGCCCTGAACCATCCCCATGATCTCCTCATCTGCCTGGCAGGGCTCAGCTGTCCATGTAAGGGTTTTGGGATGAAGGCTGTTGTTTATTAAAGCCATTTGGGGACTCGTGTGGGACAGGGACATTTTGAGTTGAGGAACTGATGACAGTGAGTCTGGAAGACTTCATTTCCATCTCAGCAAGGCAGTTTTCCCTTCCTGCCAGGAATGGAGTGGTTTGGCAGGACTGGGGAACCTGCAGAGCTGACTCTGATCTTGTGCAGATAAATGTGAGGAATGAGCAACTTTCTGATAAATGTCCTGGCTCTTCTTGTGTAATGGAAACTTGACTTATAGGATATTTTTAGGATGTGTTTAGGATGTCTTTTACGCCCTCCCTTCCTCAGGAAACACTGGGAGGAACTTCAACATATTATCTCTGCAAAAGCACCTTTACTCTGGGTGTCATTGTTGGTAGTGATTGTGTGGCTGCCGCTTTCCAACCAGTTCTGAGCAGAACCATCAACATCCCTGCTGTGCACAGCTTTGGGAACACAAAGGATTCTTCAATGAAACAAACCCAGTAATTTCCGCAGAACTGCAGTAAAACTTGTAGCTAATTATCTGCTTAGTTAACATAGTAATACATGAGTCTGTGAAAGCCTAAATAGATTAAACAGAAGTGGAAGTTTCTTGTAAAAGCCATTGATTGCTTTATATGCTAATCACTGATAATTATTTAACACAAGGCTTGCAGGGATGATTGTTCTGATAGCAGCTGAGAGGCTCAGACAGATTCTAGTGCCATTCTGTAAAAACCCATTTCCCCATCCATGTGCAAATTCTGCCATTCTTTGTAGCTTCTGTTAATAATTCCCAAATTCAGAAAAGGTGACTGATTTCCACAGCAGATCCTGGATTGTCCACACATTCCAGGTCACCTTCCTGTCAGAGCATGAGGGTTTGGTGAGATTTTAAGCCTATCCAGTCAAACTGGTGCTGGCCAGAGGGATCTGTGTTGAGTGATGCTGCCGTCCCAGGACTCCACTCTGTGTGAAGGTAGAAGAGGATCCAGAATCCTTTAGCAGCAGCTGTTCCTTGTGGGAAGGTCATTTGTAAACCCAGACTGCCATCCTTGAAATCATGGGGGAAGAGTTAAATAACAAGGGGTTATTTTTTACCCCCATTTTTCAAATTCCCAGGTGGAAAGAAGCAGGCAGGAGGGAGGGACCCTGGCTGCTGGGGCATGGGGCAGCTGGGAGCAGCTGCCCTGGGAGAGGCTCCCTGTGAAAAGCACATTTGTTCATGAAAAGAAACGTAAATTTCCAGAGTGAGTGCCCTGGGAATAGAGAGGAACAAGCGTTTCTGTGTGAGAGGAGACAAACCCTGTCGGGAATGTTCTCAGTCAAATGCATGCAAGGCAGGGAATTCCCAGTGCAGCCCCTCACTGCCAGCGGTGCTTCGGGCTAAGGCAAGGTCTGGAGTAAAAATGAATCAAAGTATTGGGGTTCTTATATGGTAAAGAGGAATATGTAGGTTCCTTTGCATGCCCAGGAACTTTCTTTGCTGTGCAGGGACATCAACACTGGTACCTTTTAGTGTTATCTGTGTACAGGGAGCAGAATAGCAGGCTGGTCCATCCACCTACCTAAACAGTGTGTGGCTAAGGACTGTCTCACCTGAAGTCCACGGGGTGTTTTATGAGCCTTGCTAATTGGGATATTTAAAAAAAAAAAAGCCTGAATCTGCAGTTTCAGTCAGTGACTGTTTGCCCTTTCTATTTGTAGCTATTTCCTGCCATAGTTTGATTGTAATTTGCTTGTTTAATCATAGTATCTATGATTAAACAAGGAAATTCAGTTCTTTTCATTGTCATGTTTTCTAGACTTCATATCATTTCCATTGCTTTATTTTGGATTCTCTCCAGTTATTTCACATCATTTCTTGAAATGAAGTGCTCAGAGAAGAGATGCAGTGTTTCTGTTCCATTTTGGTCTGTGGGGAAATCTGTTGCCTTTGTGATGGAGAGCAAACCAAAAAGAACTTTCCAAAGGACTGAAAGATAGCTGAGGTCCAGAGAATCATCAAAAGGCCTTTCCTGTAACAGAAAACAGAAGAAAATTTAAAATATTTCATTAAAATAATGAGCTTAGCTTTATTTCATGCTCCTTGGGAGGAGTGTTGTTTAAAAAGAACTGTAGTTCTGTGTAGTTTAAAGGACTGCAGTTGTTTTTGTTCATTAAAATACTCAGAGGTATTTTGGCTTTTTGTCCCCACCTGCAGCCTGTGACCCAAAGTTGGATTTTTCACTTCACTGCCTGCTCCCTTCTGCCTTCCCTGAGCATCACCAGCTCCAGCCTTGACCCCTGTGTGTTCCTTCCATGTATTTGTAATGTTGCCTATTACCTGCAGCCAGCTGCCTGGAATAATTACAGGGCCCTTTACAACCCCCTGGGGCAGCGGGGTTGGTGTTTGTGCATTGCTGGGTATAAATCAAGTTTGCATTTTTCACCTTTTTATCCTGGTCTAGCCTTTCCTCGTTTCCCTTTCCCGAGGCTGAGGAGAAGAGGCAGCACAGTGTGCTCTCACTGCTGCCAGTGCTTAATTGGCTTTATGGTGGCAGCCATGGCCTTGGAAAATCCATAAAGATACCCTCAAATTCACATTGTCAGGGAAGGAGGATATGGAACTCCCTCTGAGAGGAAGGGCAAGAAATGCACAATTGAAGCAATGCAAGTGAAGCCAGACACACCTGAAAATGTCAGGGGTGATCCTTTAGGACTGCAGCTTGCAGTGGACAAACAGAGAAGGTGAATTATAATTAGAAATAGTGGAGTTTTTAAATATTGTGAAGCTATGTTTCTTTCTGCCCTCTAATTCTTCTCTGTGAAATATTTGCCACTAAGAGAGGTGGAAGATTTCTTTCTATATTAGGTTTTTGGGTCATTTGGTCAAAGTGGAAAAGTTAAAGGAAAAAAACCACAATAGAAAAAACAACTTCCACTGGCCCATGTGCTGTTGCATCCAGTGATAACAAAGGGGCAACAAGGCACAGATTTGATATTTCAGTATAATTTAAGTAAAACTGCCTTGCATTTTCTGCCTAAAAAGTAAGAAAATTTATTAAAAAATTTTTAGCATGCAGTGACTACATTTTGCAAACTGTTAAGCTAAAGGAACTTTACATCTTGGGGCAATGGTTTTAAACAGAAATAAGTCAGATTTACATGAGAAATTAGGCAGAAATGTTTTACTCAGAGGATATTGAGGCTCTGGCACAGGCTGCCCAGAGCAGCTGTGGCTGCTCCATCTCTGGAAGTGTCCAAGGCCAGGCTGGACAGGGCTTGGAGCAACTGGGATAGTGGAAAGTGTCCTTGTCCATGGCAGAGGGGGTGGAATGAGATGAACTTCAAAATCTCTTCCAACTCAAAGCAATCTGTGATTCTGTGATCTTAAAAGAAAATCAGTTTTACTCATTGTGCAGGCTCTTCCTGAGTGCTTGCTCCAGCCCCCTTGGATCCTCCCTGTCAGTTTGGGGTTATCTGCAATGACTGCACCTCTTTCTAATTTGAATTTTATAAATGCCACAATTTTTGTTGATGCCTGCCTCAAAACAAGTGTTGTATTTGCAGCTATTTGTAGAGTCCTTGTCTCAAAATCTGCCTCCAAGGTTGACTTTACCACCAGAATGGACAACCCGTGCTTTCCTCACAAAGCAAATGCCTTTAAAATGCTGCATTAATCTGAAAAAATAACTGTATTCCCTAAATGTGATAGATCAAGCAGTGCAGGAGAAAAAAAAAATCCACTTCGTTGCGTGCTTTGGACAGGAACTTGCAGCAGTCCCTGTTTGTCAGCCTTTTGTGATTTGTTATAATTGCGAAGAGCCAAATCAATGCACATTCCCTATAGAAGTGTTTCTCTTTGTTTAACCAGGTTAAACCACTTAGCTCTTATTTCATTATCCCATTAGCACTGCAAGCCCCATGTTTTTGGGTTCCAAGCTGATGTAGTTCCATGGGCAGCCCTTGAAATTTGCCAGAATCCCCTGGACTCGAGCAATTCTAATGAAGTTGGCACAGATTTGAAATGCAGGCAGTGATAAGCTGTTGTAACTCTTGGAGCATTGCAGAGCAAAATGGGAAATTCTTATTATATGAGGTTATTTGAGCAGATTTAACCATTTTAGGGAAAAGATAGTTTTAATAGGGAGCTAAATTATGGATCCACGTGATGATGTGAGCTCCTCTACAAGTCAGGATGAGATGCAAGAGTAATTGCACATGAACTTGGGGTGTTTTGCTGCAGACTTTTTTTCTGGTGCCCATGGGAATGATCCCTTGAGTCTTTTTAGTGTCTGTTTTTCTATGAAATTAGAATAAAGAACTTTCTGACTGTAGGCCTATCCCAGCTGCTGGCTGACTGCAGACCCAAACCATTGTCCCCACTCCTTCTTCACTCCTTTCCCTGGTCTAATGACTTGTTTATACCCTCTGCTTTTAGAGATCTACGCTTCAACCACATCAAGGAGATACAACCTGGAGCCTTCAGAAGACTGAAGAACCTCAACACATTGTAAGTTGCACTCCAAGGGTATCCACTTACTACTTGTTAGTACTGTCCCCTAAAAATTAAGCTTTAATGGCTTCAAGGTGGCCTTGGCCTTTTATTTATTTCAGTCAAGTTGTGCATATCCAGCCAAAGCTTTAAAATTCCCTCTGTTCCACCTATGTCATGTTTCATACCTTCTTTTTTTAATTTAAATGTGGTGTTTAATAAGTTACATTTTTCACAGTTGACCCCTCTGTTTAAAAATAAGATGTGGTGACCTCTAGTACTGACTGAGCAGGTATGACCTTAGCCCATAAAAGGAGTTCTCACCTGGGATCAGGACAGTGGAGGGATGGATTAAAATTCTTCCCTTCCATGGTCTCCTCTAAGGCATGAACCACATCAATTGCTCTACGTGAGTTTGAGCATCCTTCAAATTCCATCTTTCCCTATGCCTTGCCCTAAAAGAGGTGCCTACATCTACCCTAGCCCAGGTAGGAATGGGGGTAGAAAGCTGCCCCTCCAGCCTTGTATCTCACTCTCACATCACTGTGCACACTGTTCCACTAACCAGCTTCTCCCTCTTCCCAAAGGAAATCCTGGGAGCCTCTGCTGATTCTGGCTTCTGCAGGGCTGAGTGTTTGGAGACAGATCTGAGTGCATCTGCACCCCGTAGCCAAGGAGCTGCAAACACACCAGCTCCCAAATCAGAACCAGAAGCTGTGTCAGCTCAGCACTGTGCTGGATGCAGTTGAGACTCAGATTATTTGAGCTGTGACATTGTGCTAACAGCCATAGGATTTCCAGGTCCAAGCTGGAATTCCTCAGTGAGGCAAAGCAGCTCCTTTGGGAACCTGACAGATGTTCATGCATTCGTGATCCCAAATAGTAACAGAAAGTTTAAGCAGTTTTTTTCTGCCTGGCTTTGAGCTATCTGAAGTCCCCGCTCCTGTGAAGGTGGCAGAGCTGAAGGAAGGCAAACCTGGGCAATGAGGTGTTCAAGCAGTTGTTGGAAAAGTGGGATTACAGCAGGACTTTGTTATTGAGACCTGCTGAAGTGTTATTTTTGAAAAACCAGCATTTGCCAAAGATTGGTCCCCTCTGTGTGTGGGACTGAGAGGCCAAGCCATGATGCAGGATGCTCCAGAGTACCCTGGCTGTGGCCCAGGACAGGTGGTCATCAAGTGGGCTGGGCAAAAACTTTATTGCCACTGATGTTGTTCATCCAGAACAGCCCTGGTTAGTCTCTCAAACAGCACCGTGTTGAACTGAATTGCCAAAAATAACAGGGAAGAAAGGGTGCTTTGGATGGATTTCTGTCATTTGAGATAGGGTCAGATACAGTGAGAAATGAGAAAAAAGTATCTCTAGAGATGACAGAGTCCAAACCTGTAGGGTTTTGTCTTATCACAAAGCTCAGCTGAGGCCTCTTGATCTTCCACCCCTGGAGCTCTCCTGAGTCGAGGACACAAAGGGTTCCAGATGATGTCATCTCAGTGGTGCAGGCAGATGTTTGGCAGCAGCTCCCAGGACCACCAGGCGAGTTTCAGCAGAGCCCTGGGGAGAATGAGGATGCTGGCAGGGCTTCACTGGAGAGCTGCTGCACCCAACCTTCCCAGCTTTGTAAGGGCTCCCAGTTCCTGCCCTGCCAGCAGCTTGGGCTGGGCAGGTCTCTGACTGTGCAGGACTTTTGCTTCCGTCTTCTGACTCCTCCACTCTGCACAGAGGCAGAAACAGACAGGGCCTGACTGAGGGGGAAGGCCTGTCTCTCTCTAACACCTGTTTGTGCCCCATGAATTTCTCTACCTTTTTCCTTTCTCCACACTCTTCTGGACAGAGACCTCAAGGACAGCAAGTCCATGAATAAATACTAGGGAATAGGCAGGAATGTGCCCCCTGGCATCCCTGATCTCATTATTTGGGATGCCAGGGTGGTAAGAACAATGTGTTTTCACAGACACTCCTGCTTTCCCTAAACAATGTCCTATGGCAATTGTCAGAGCTGGAATACTGGACCAGGTGAAATGCTGCTCTAACAAAATACTGCATTTTTATGTTTGGATTCTGAAAATCAACCTGATTTGCCAACAAAACCTTTCCATTTCCATAGTACTTATGCTTAGCTGCATTTCCTGGTCAGGCCAGCAGACCGGAACACTCAATTCTCACACTTGTAGTAGTTAATTCCCACGGCTGAGGAGCTTGATAACTGACTGAGAGAACATTGGAGCTCACACTCCTGAAGCAGATTTCTCTCCAGGAACTTTGGTTTGTCCAATTCCCACATCAAAACTAACAAGAGCTGAAGAATTTGCTGATGTTTCTTAGATGGTAATTTTTGCCTGAGGACTTCGATAGCTTTTCAAGTGATAAAGAGTATAAATCCTTTAAAATCCCTGAGAGACTTCCAGGGAAAACTTGTCCAGAAAATTTGAAATGAGAGGTTTAGAGGATAGAATAGCTCAGGTTCCATGTGCAGGGCTCTGAGCTTGCACCTTTCTGCCATTGAATTTAAATAAATCTTCCATAAGCAAATAAATGTTTTTTTTAAGAGCTTTTCCCACTAATGGCAGGGGAAGAGCAACAGATTCTGGTGAAGCTTCTGTTCTCCATCTCCTTTAGGGAAGGGTGGCTGTTCTGTGTCCAAGTTTGACAGTTTATAAACCTCCCTGAAAAGGAAACCTTTGTAGCCTGTGTTGGATGTGGGGAAATGGGTTGAGAGCCTGACAGGGGAGGAGCTTGTGTGGATGTCCAGTGGGGCTGTTCAACAGTTCAAACCCTCCCCTGCCTCTTCTCTGCTTTCCTCTGGTGTGGGGGATTTGATAAATCGCAGAGCACTGCTTTAGCATTAAAAACAGGAGCCCTGTTTGTGCAAGAGACACAGTCACTGTTTGCTTCCAGTTGGGAACTCCTGGTACAGCACCACAGGTAATGAGCACTTACCCTAAGTCCTGACCCACCTGTCCCTGTTGGCTGGGTGCAGGTGGAGAAGTTCTCTTGGGCAGAACATCTTAGTTGTAAGATTTCCTCATCCCCTCTTATTTGCTCTGCTCTGTTCCCATCTGTGCAGATGTGTGTTTTTAAACTTTTAATGTGTCCTCTTGGTACAAAAAAAGGCAAAATCCCCTCTTGCATGCCATCCACAACCCCCCAGCTCCAGGACAGCTGCTTTGCTGCACTTTGCCATCCTTTGCTGCGTGGCTGAAGCCAGTGTTAGCTCAGAGCAGGTGCTGGGCTGTGGGAGAGAGAGGAAACCCTGTGAGCCCATGGTGAGGCACAGCCTCTCACTGCTTTCCAGTTTTTGCTCCTTTAGGTCATTTCTGGGTGGGGATGGATGATGACACCCCTGTGAGGTTTCTCCTTGCGTGTTCCCACAGGAGTCAGTACTGCCCTGTTAACCCCTTTGCTTCATTGCTGTGTTTTCAAACCACAGCCAAAGGGTTGCTGCTCTTTGGGTCTCTCCAGCACCATCCACAGAAATGTCCAACCCAGGGACTAAAGTTTCTTAACATCCCCAATGTGTATTTTGTTCCTTCTGAGGCAAGAGCACCCTAGAGATCAGGGACTCTGTGGAGACCACATTGCTTGTGCCTCTGCCTGGCCCTGTCACTGCTCACATCACACTTCTCTTTCTGCTCAGGTGGGAGCAAAACACTTCTGGTGAGCCCTGCAGCTCTGCTTTAGGTGCTGATGGTGAAGAGTATTAGGGTGACCAGAGCAGTAATGTGGAGTTTTCTGTCTTTTACCCTCTAGTAACTCCTGAGAGATTGTGTTCCTGCCAGCAAGGAGGGGATGTCAGAGCCTGCTTGGAATTCAGAATAAAACTTACTCCCTTAAATATGGGAAATGGCTATTCCAGATCATTCTGTCAACAAGGGGGAATGTGTGGCTGAACATAAAACTCACTTTTTCTCCCCCTCAAAATACACTACGTGATGACTTCTATGATTTCTATTAATGGTGTGAGGAAAAAAATAGCTGTTTTGTCACAATGACTGTTGCATGTGGTTTGTCAAATGAAAAGAGGAAAGAGAACATGGTTTGAGTCTGAATTCTGTCCTGTCACATCATTTAATACATTCTTCAAAACAGAAAACCACTCATTTAATGCAACTTAAGCCTGTGCCTGGCAACCTGGAGAGAGGGTGGGGAAGGAGAAAGAAGAGGAAGCCAGGACATAAAACCGAGAGGAAACTGAATGTAAAATGTTCTCTTGGTGAATCTGGGCCAGATCTCATGGTGCTTGTTTATCTCAAACATCGCAGAAGGATTTTGCAGGAATAAAACCTGTGTGATTGAGTTCTCCTACTTGTGTGGAGTCCAATTCATGGGGCATGAAGGGGAGTGCCCCATCCCATTGATAGGAAACGTTTTTGATACTTACTTTAAATTTAGCCTGTTTTGCTACAGGGTGTGCTTAAGATAATGATAGTGATAATTATCTTCCCAGTCTCTGTTTTCCAGAGCATTTATTCCCAGCAAGTCTGGGATCTCAGCTTTCAGCCCTCTAAGGGCAGCAGGAATTTGGGCATTTTTGCTATGGATGGCAGCTGGGACCTATAGCCAGGCCATGCCAGGATTTTGTACACTTCCCTGCCTGGTGAATTGCACAGGAGTCAAGGAGCAGACAGCTGTTCAGAAGCCATCCAAAGTCTTTCTAGGAGCCAGATGTGCTGCCCTGTCCTTGGATTTCTCTGAAAGCAGCATTTTGGAATGAGTGGGCTATTATGGACTTAATCATTATCTCACTTCCAAATGTTTTCCAGGACTTATCCTTCCATTACAATGGGGAATCCTGAGACAGGAAGCAGAGATAGCTTCTTCCATGCACTTTTTATTCTTAAATCAGGCAATGAACAAGTTTTTAAGTATCAGACGATGAGATAAGAGCCCTGTGTGCTGCTTGCCATCTGAACTTCCAGGATTCATCTTATTTGGCTGGGTCTGTGCTTATACTCCATTGAACTGTACAAAACAGCCAAGACAACAAAACAGACTTGGATAATGCTTTTAAATAGTCCCAAAACACAGCCAGACAACATAATGCAATTTGAAATCGCAGTGGAGATCAGTCCTGGTCTGAACTCTGAGCACTCAGGATAGCAATCAGCAAAGGGCTCCAGGCCGTGCTGCTGCCTGCGGCTGCTCGGGCTGCTGGTGTGACCCCGCTCACCTGGCTGATGTCACCTGTCCCCTGGGAGGCAAAGGGCCAAAGCCACTTGTGGGACAGGTGCTCACTTCCATGGGAATGCTCAGAACCCACTTTGTGCTCAGAAGTGGGGCCAAGGGTCAGGCAGGAGAGAACGAGCTGCTCTGGCCGGAGATGAAAGCTGATGGGGCGGGGAGGGAAGCACGGCTGGTCCTGTGTTGTCTTTGTCCTGTGGGCAAATAGACAAAGCCCTCTCCCACACTGCTCTCAGGCAGTTATTTCCAGCCCTTGGGTGATCAGTCATCAAATAAACTTTCGGGTTGGTGCTCAGGGGCTGTGTTTCCACTCAGCATAGCTGGCTGTCAGAGCGGCATCATGTGTTCCAAGGACTTGACATCATTTCTGCATCCATATGAGTGAGCCCAGGCTGTTTGACCTCAGCCCTGTGTATGGAGTTCCAGCTGTGCAGGAGCTTTCCAGCTTTCTCTGCCTTAACCTCTTCAGGCTGCCTGTGCCCAGCCCTGGATGTGCAGTCTGGCAGTGGCACCCACACCCGTGTGTCAGGGCAGCTGATCCAGGGAGGATTGTCAAAGCCAGGATAAGGAGGCTTTTCTCAGCCTCTTATTACCTGACTTCCAAAGTTGTTTGCTCTTGAGTTTCTCACATGCTATTTTTTTTTTTGACTCTCAGTGTTAATTCTCCACCTGACAAAAAGCTGGTGTGGCTCAGGTGCCTGGAGAGAACTTGTGAAGCTGCCATCACACCTGTGTGTTTCTGACATCTTTTATCTCTTCTGTCATCCCTGACATGTTTGATTTTACCTTCATCTTCTTTTCCCACAGGCTTTTTACCACTTCTCCCCATCTCTTTGTCTTTTCTCTCCATCCTTTACCTGCACAAATTGTTTTTGCCCAGGAAAAGACCTTTTGGCTTGTAATGACAGAGGATGGCTGCTCTTTTTTCTCCAGAAAAGCAGGGCAGAAGATTGGATTTTACTGCTGGGAAAGGGTTGAACAGGTGGCAGATCATTCCTGAGGAGCAAAACTATGGCAAAAATCAACTTATAAAATGCACATCCAGCGCATGTATTGAATGTGACCCAACATTGCAAGGTCTGGCTCGTTGCATGGGGAATTGCTGTTCTTCCTGTAACACATGAAAAAGAAATCTTTGTAGGGCACAGTCACAGATTCCTCCTCTGCCCACAACTGCAGTTAGGAATTTTAGAAATGGCTGTGGCTGGTGAAATCCTTGCTCTGGGCTATTCAGCTCTAAAAGCTCCACCAGCTCTGAGCTTTGCCAGACCTGAACGCCAGTGGGACACCGCAGCCAGAGGGGCAGCCACGATGAATAACCTTTGTGTATTAGGGGGCTATTTATAATGATTTATTGTGTTTTCTGGGTGTTGGGCTTGGCAGGGGCTGCAGGGGTGCTCTGCAGGGCTCAGCTGTGTGGTTGCACTGCTCTTGCAGAGCTGGGTTGTTTCTGGTCACTGGCACTGGCCATCCATTGCATGCCCAGTCATGGCAACTGCACACACGAGCCACACACGGCTTTCAGGGCCACGTGCTCCACAGGTTTTGTATTAAAATCTGGCACAAGGCTCCCAAGACTGAAAGAGGTTTTCTCTGAGCAGCCTCAGGAGTTAAACGTGAATTTCTTTCTTTCCCATTTGTGGGTATCAGTAACAAAGTGATTAGAGCAAAGCTATTAGCATTTTGTGGCTCTTGTAACTCCACTGGGAACTGGTGTTTTAAACTGCATTTGTATTTTAAAGAACTAGGTCTGCAGTCCCCTGCTCACTTGTTAAACACAACCAGGCACCTCCAAAACCCCCTGTGGTTGTGCAAGAGTGGCAGCAGTGATTTAACATCTCACTCCCCGCTGCTTCACTCTGTGTGTCTCTCATTCCCTCATCCCTTTCCTGGAAAAAAATGTCACTTTTGGGTGAAAACTGTGACAAAAGGTAAGTATAATACTTTGAACACTGCAGTATTGGACGTACTTGGCCCCTCTGGGTGAGAAACTTCTCAGTGCCTTAGCTGGTGTGAGTACCCAAACTTTGACTTGCTAACCCCATTAAATCTTAAATTCTATTACTCCTGGGCTCAGAATTTTTCAGTGGGCATCCAAGAACAGAAATGCCACAAATCTCATACATGCTGACTTCACCAGCTGTGTTTTTCTTTCTTGATTTGAGCAGGCTGCTGAACAATAACCAGATAAAACAAATCGTGAGAAGATCCTTTGAAGGTCTGGAGAACCTGAAATACCTGTGAGTTGGTAACTCAGTAATTTCTTAACCTCTTTAAAATCTAACAACCCACTTTTAATATTTGCCAGTCAGGGATGTACTTGTGTGTGTTTGGAGTTCAGAGGTATAAAACATTGCACTTGAATCCAGGCAGCAGGTTCTGCTTTGGGTTGAGGGTCATTGTGGTCATGATTTTCCGAGCCTGAGAGAGTTTTCAGCCTGTCAGTGGCTGATCTGTTCCCACGGGAAAGTATTTTGAGAACATTCTCTTCCAAGGACTGTTTTTTGTAAATAGGTTTTGGTTCTCCAAACAATGTCACACAGGTGTTCTGAATGTGTTTTTCTCTTGTTCCACCAATGGGACCAGAGAGGTGCTTCCTTTGGCCAGTCATGTTAAGCTGTATGGGAACACCTGATAAAAAGGGTTGCAAACCCTGAGGTAAAAACTTCCTGCCTCATCTGAGATCAAAACCTCGCTGTTGTTCGTGAGTCCACACTTCTATTTCGTGTCCTCTAGCAACAGGTCATTGCTGTTTCCTGTGACTTTTTAGAACACAACTGCTGATCAGTTGGCCTAATGCTGTTTCCTTTCTCTCCCTTTGAAAGCTACCTTTACAAAAATGAAATTCAGAGCATCCAGCAACATGCCTTCCTCGGGCTGCGTTCCCTGGAGCAGCTGTGAGTACAGATGAGCCTGGTCTGCACGCTGTGCTCCCAGGCAGTGGGCACTCAGGGAGGGGCAGGATGAAGCTTCTGCTCTTGTGTCATCCAGTTTTGCCAGACTACACTGGATTCACTTGAAAACAGCTGTTCTGAGTATTGGTTTTGGTTAGCTATTACTGAGGTCTCTTCCTACTGGTGTTCCATGTGTTTTCTCCTGCTCCCAAACCTCTGGAGCTCAGGAAGAACCCAGCTGTGCTGCTGATGGCCTTTATTTCCAAGGACCTTGTGATGGGAGGAGAGAGGGCTCTGCAGGAGGGCTGGAAGCAGAAGGCAGCTGCTCTGCTGGGTTTGTGTCTGGGGATTCCTCGAGCAGAGAGTCAGATCTGATCCCTTACTTAAACTGAGGGTGCTGGTTGAGTTTCTCTCTCATCCAAAGCTCTGCTGGGAGTGAATGGATGAAGCTGAGAGCTGGGGCAGCCGAGTACTCCTGGGAGCAACCAGGGTGGTGGTGCTCCCATGCTGCAAAGCATCTGGAAATTGCAGTGGGGGAAGATGATGGATCCAAACAAACACAGTAATGGCCTTCCCTCAAGCTGCGTGGCACTCTGTGCTGGATCTGGGAAGGAGGGAGGCTCGTGTGTTTTCCTGGCAGCTGGAGTCCACCACAGTGACACTCCAGCTGTCCCCATTTGCTCCCCTTCTGCATAGGCAAAACTCTGCTGTTTATTCAGAGAAGTTTTGTTTTTTGACTCTTAGTGCACCATTCTCGAGGTAAGATGGGCAGACTGAGGTCTGACTCTTCTGAAGTGCCTTCCTAAGCTGGGACTGGATTTTTCATACTTGGGACTGGGGGAGAGAGTGTGAGCTTGGGTATTTGGATATTTGAATCATAGATACGTGGAATGGTTTGGCTTGGAAGGGACCTTAAAGCTCATCTCATTCCAACCCCTGCCATGGCAGGGACCTTCCACTATCCCAGGCTGCTCCAAGCCTCATCCAACCTGGCCTTGGGCACTTCCAGGGCTGAGGCAGCCACAGCTTCTCTGGGCACCCTCTGCCAGGGCCTCAACACCCTCCCAGGGAAGAATTTCTTCCTAATGATTTATTCTCCCTTAATAATTGAAATACAGGAATTATTCATATCATTGGAGAACAGGGACCAAAGGTGAAACTGGTCTAATTCCTGAATTGTTCCCAGCCACAGCATTTATAGGGCTGGAATGTAACCAAGGATTTTGCTGTAAAAGGAATAGGATCCAGCTTGTTCTCCAGGTTGACAGCACAGGAGGACAGAGCATAATTGGAAGTATCAGGCAATCCTAACAATAGGTGTGCCACCAAGCTTGTGTACAGTGTGGTTTTTCATTAGCCAGTTCAACAAGGATGCCTGGGAGAAAATTTAGGAAGCTGAAACTGGCTCTAAGCTGACCTTAGAGAGCTGGTGCTGCCCACAGGGATATTTCAGCAGTGAGTGTTCCAGACTTGATGTCACGAATAAAAAAAAAAACCAAAAAAACAACAAACTCACAAAACCAACAAACAACCCGCTGAAAGTCCCATCTGTTTTCAATCCCAGGCAGGCTTAGCTCCAGAAGAAATAGCTTTGCTCAAATCCTACCCCATTTTCCTGTCCCCCACAAGCCAGCTTTTCAAGAAAAAGTATAACCCGATTGATGGACAGGATCAGATGCTTTCCTCAAGGTCCAAAGCAATCTCAGCAGACATCTGAGACTGATTAGAGCTCATCCCTGTCTTCCCCAGGGTGACCCTCCAGTGCAGAATCTGAGTCACCCTCTCCCAGTTTGTGCTCTGATACTGGACCATTTATCATGAATCCTTCCATTACAAATCAAACAGCCATGTGGAGGCTTAGGCAATTATTTCTCAATGCAGTCAGCTACAATAGCAGAATGAGAATTTGTAGATCTGTGATTAATCTGTGTCTGCTGTGAAATTTATGCCTGTGTAAAATAAAGGGGAACAGTCTAGGCAATTTGAGGACTGTACAAAATCCATCTAAAGGTCAGGAATGTGTCAGTTGTGCTGGTGGATGTCACAGCTCATGGCAACAGGGAGGCTCAGGTATTGTGCTGAGTTGCTCTACAGGCACCACGTTTCTTTTCTTGATGGCAGGGGTTGACCTGGGACAGGCAGGAGGTCCCCTAGGCCCCTGGAGTGGCAGTCAACACTTTGGATTTTAGTGGAACTAAAAATATTAGTCTGTATTAGCAGAAAAGCCTTGTTGGCTACAGTGTTTGCATGGGGAAACTGAGACACTAAGGTGGATTCTGGCTTCACCACCTGCCCTGAGGTGAGCAGCTGGGGTGAGCTGGTGGGACTGATCTGGGAAGATCTTCTGGGTCTTAAGTTGCAATCTGTGTGTGATTTCTGTGTCACAGGTACCTGCATTTCAACAACCTGGAAAGCCTGGAGCTGGAGACTTTCAGTGACCTGCCTAAACTTGAACGGCTGTGAGTAAAGATGGGATATTTCTTGGGACTAAGAGGGTGAGGAGAAGGGGGAAAACCCCTTCATTTAATGTATCAATTTTGGTAGCATGGAGTGTGATCTCCAAAATGCAAAAAGAAACTTCTTTAAAGAAAGAGATTTTACATAGTTGCTGAGTAGGAGGGCGGCTGAGGATGTGAAGGGAATTTCCCATTTTATGTTGTGCTCAGGTTTCAATCTACATAGGAGTAAATCTGCAGAAAGTCCTGCAGCTGGTCAAGCCAAGTGAAATTTTACTCTGAGCATAAGGTCAGCAATATTAGTCACTGTTGGGCAGAGTGAGCAAAAAAAAGGGGGTGGAAAAGGGATAAAGTCTAAGAAAAACACACATCCTTCTTGAAAGCTGTGAGGAAATGGAGTCGCCTGCTCCCCAGGATTGCTTCTAGCAGTAATGGAGCCACCAGCACAACAGTCCATGTGTGGTTCCCACTCCATGGAGAAACCAGCAGACTTTTCTGGGCTATGTGGAAATGTGCCTTATATCCATACATGCCAAAGAAATAAAATTGTGGGATCCCACACCCCTAGGAAAATTCAGACCTGGATCAGTACATGGCTGATCTCAGCCACTGTATTGGATCCAACAAAAATTCTGGATTTGAATTTTAAAGGAGGGATTTTTATCCTCCAGGCTGGACAACCAGGCTGAACTCTGGTGCACACGTGTGTGTGCAGACATTTGCACTCAAGCTGTGCTGCTTTTGTGTTCTCCCCTGTTCCACCACCTACTAAAATTGCTTCATCTCTTTTATCAGTGGTCTTTTATGAGTTTTAGATGTAACCAACACAAGTAAATTCCCCCACCATTATGGGGATGGGGTGTTAATTATCCCCTCTTGATCCCCACAAAGATTTTAGTGAAATCAGGGTTTCTCCCTAACAACTGAAGAGATTTAGGTGCGTGCTAAGATTCTGGAAGTGAGAATTTGCCTCAGTTTTGTTCAGAGATAAGCCCAGTCGAAGTGGCTGTTGTCTGAATTAAATTTGCTCATGGTTTGGGTTAATAACTACAGGCAGGAGCTGTCTAATGCCAATGGCTGCCCTTGTAAAATTGTCACGTCCTCTGCACAGGGGAAGGGAAAGGTCCCTTCTAAAGTGAAGCTGAGCCAGGCCCAGAAAACAGAGAGTGGGTCCAGTCTGAGAGGATTTCGTGCCTTTTCTCCTCCCTTTGCAGAGAAACTGGAAGGGTCCAGTTTAAAGCTGTTCCATCACATCCTGAGTCACTGTTTCCAGCCCACACCCACTCTCAGCTTTGGCACATTATATCACACCCACCAAGGGGTGAAATCCCTCCAGCTCATGGAAGCAAACACAGAATTTAAAAACTGAGCTCCATTTTGATGAGCAGCCTTTGCATTTAAACTGAGTTGTGACCTGCAGTGTTAGCATCCTCACAGTGCAAATACTGAATAATGTTTTGGCATGGCTTCTCCCACTGCAGATTCTTGCACAACAACAAGATTTCCAGGATTCATCCAGGGACATTCTCTCAACTGGAATCCCTCAAACGGCTGTAAGTAAAAAACATTGCCTGCAAAGAGGACTTGTTTATCTTCAATCAGATGGGCAGGACCCAAGGAAGAATGTGCCTGGTTGGCAAAGCCTTTAGTTGTTGCACTTCTAAGGCCACTGCTAAGTTTATAAAACAGTTTTGATTGAACCTGAAAGCTTATTTAAGCAGTTAGAAGTTTCTTTATGCTAGTGTCTAATTATAATCAGCTTAATAATGCCACAGGAATGAAGGTTCCTGGAAAGTCTTCACAACACTTTGAACCCATAAAACATCCTTCAAAAATGTTGAAAGTCTAGGCCACGGACATGACCTTGAACATGTCTGTAGATCAGTATCTAAGATGGAAAGAAAAATCAGTCATAAAAGAAAAGGCTTGTTTTCTAGATTGAAATTAGTCAGAGAGGTGCCAAGGGGCATGACTGTCTTTCCAGGCAGGAATTCCCCAGGGTGCCATTCCCACATAACCTCTCTGTCTCTTAAGCTTGCTTCTTTCTTGCTTTGGTTTTATGATCTCTGGAAATAAGTTCTATGATGTGTTTGGGAGGAAAAAAAATGCAAAAGGTATAGAATTTTGGTGTTCTGCCATGATTTTCAAGTACAATAAAATAATGTATTTCTCACTGCAGTCCTCAGTGATTTCTGCAAGTAGGTAAAATGCTTCACTTCTCCTGAACAGGGGAGTATCTTGTAAAATGCTCTCTGTCGGTGCCAGAGAAAAAGCTGGGGTGTCTATAAAATACTTGGTCATGTCTCTGTGTGAAATCTCACATTCTCAAATATGTGACCCTGAAAGTGTTAGATTTTTTCCCTTTTTGTTTTGGTTGGTTGTTGGGTTTTTGGGTTTTTTTCTTTCTATCTTTCTTTCTTTATTTTTTTGTGGTTGTTTTGTTTCATTTCGTTTTTTGTTTGTTGCTGTTGTTTTTTTTGATGGCTGTTCTGGTTTTGAAAATCATCACGATGGCCCAGACCCATCGATTGTAAAGCTGTCAGTGGGGAAGGAGGCACAAACTAATCCCCCTGTAGTCCTTATTTATCCTCATGGAGAGCACTGCTCGTAGGAATGAGGTCAGTGCAGGGAAGAGGCTGGGGGCACTGGGAGGTCACTGGAGTTCCATTTGCTGTGGTTCAGGCTTGTGTTGCAGTAATAAAGTTTCTTCCAGTTGTGCAGAAATGCTGCAACCCCTCACAGCTGGTTACAGAAAGGGCCTGGTCTGATCCACACATAAATAAAGGGGGAAGGTTTTTTTGGAGCTAAAAGAGAATGGCTGTAACAGTTCTTACAGAATTCAGTAAAGGTTGAAATCTCCATCCCAGGGTAAAACCCACTATTTCAGTGTTTCAAGTAGTCCAAAACAGCATAACTTGGTTTAACTGAATCATCTGCTTTAAACTGGAATGTTTGATAGTAACTTTTCAATTAAATCTTTCTCCTAGTTGACCATTATGGCAACGAGATACCTCAGATTTCCCCTGGGATACACACACAGGGCAAACCCTGCGAGTGACCCTTCACTCTGCAGGGCTGCTGCACAGCAGCTGCAGCCTGAGCCCTCAGCTGCCTTTTCCTGGCTGTTGCAGGCGGCTGGACTCCAACTCCCTGATGTGTGACTGTGACCTGCTGTGGCTGGCAGAGCTGCTGAAGAAATACGCAGAGCAGGGCAGCATCCAGAGCGCCGCCACCTGCGAGGCCCCGCGCCACCTGCACGGCCGCTCCGTCGTCACCCTGAGCGCCCAGGAGCTCAGCTGTGGTGAGTGAGGTCAAGCCCCTCCATGGGCCAGCCTCAGCCCCTGGAGCTGGCCTTTGGTCTGGGAATTGCTTCCTCCAGCCCTTTTGCTCCCTCTTCTCTCTGTCGGCATCCTGATTTCTCCCTTCGTCACTGCTGAAATGGGAAAATCCCGGTGGGGCTGCAGGAGGGAGCTGATATTCCCAGAGGTGTTGGAGGAAGTTCTGTTTTGGCTGGTGGGTGTTGTCTTGGCTTTTTGCAGAGAGTGGGGCTGGTAAAGGCCTTTCCTCCTCATTCCTGCAACAGTGGCTAAACCAGGAACCAGAGGAAATACCCCACATTAGGCTGAACAGAATGGGAACACTGGGAGGGCTGGAAACACAACTGGAAACCTGAGGGAGAGCATAGCAGATATGGAGCTGAATACTGTGGGTAACCAATGGCTTTTGTTAGGCTGTTATTCTTTAAATTTAGAATTCTAAATTAAGTTTTGTTCTGAAAAATTCTAAAGCTAGTTATTTCATATAGAAAAAGACAAATCTCTGATTTTTCAGTGGAGGTTAAGACAAAACTCTGATTTTTAAGTGGAGGTTGGCACAAACATTGTCTGTAGTTCCATGGGGCTGCTGGTAGAGTCAGTTTGAGAAATTTCCACCCACATGGGCTGGCTGTTATCATCCCCCCTGGATATGCCAGTCCAGCTGTGCATGGCCCTGCTGTGAGCCAAATGTGTGAGCTCAGCTGGATTTTGAAGAGCAATCCATTGAATTCAGCTTCTCTCTTATGATTTTATTATTTTTTTTTGAAAAATTTTGACCATTTCACAGCTTAATTTAGAGCACAGCCATGCAAAGAGTTGAGTTGGCACAAATGGGTCTGTGACCTCAAGGGAGGGGGATAGGAAGGGCCTAGGCAAAGCAGCTGGGGACACATGGAGTGGCTGTGCCACGCAACAAGCTGTCCCCAACACACTCCCAGTGCCACAGTACAGCTGTTAGAGCAAATTTGTTCTGGTTTAGGCATGGAAACACAGTGGGGTGTCTGTCAAATTAGCCAGAGCACCTGGTGGGAAGATTTTGCTGGCATTTGACTTTCACTCTGGTGATATGCCAGCTGGAAAGGCAAATGATACAGAGTTCAGCACAGAGCTCTATCCATGCAGGTGGCTGATATCTGAGTCAGTCTGAAAGCTGCTGGTGCCATTAACCCATGGCTTTGAGCAGCTGTGAGCCACAGGGGCAAATCTGCCCCAGTGCTGTGGGGCTGTGCTGGATTTGGGCTGTGCTGGATTTGGACTGTGCTGGGTCTGAGCTGTGCTTGGGATTTTTTTCTGAGCCATTAACTTGTCTGAGGAGTGAGGACACTGACCTTCTACTGGAGGAGGTGACAGGTTCTCATTTTAGAAATAATCCAGCTGGTTTCACTGGATTACTGGTGAGCATGCAGATTGTGAAATGGGTTAGCTTTTTGCTGAATCAAGATCAAGCTCTCCAGGGCTTGTCCATAAATTCCTCCCTATTTTACCATATCATTTTAATGCTTAACTTGCTTGGTGCTTGAGTACATCTCAAAGTGAAGCACACTGAAAGGCTTGGCCAGATAGGGCTGGGATGATGAATTAGGGCCTTAATGAGTGAAATCCTGTTGGGAAGGAAGTGGTGTGGTTTGCAGGGAGCTGCAGGCTGCCAAGGGCGGAAAAACAACCCAGGTGAGGATGCTGCTGACTTCTTTGCTTCTGTGGGGGGAAACAGGGACCAGCTCTATAATGAACCACTGCAGAGTCAGCTCTGTGGGAACTGACCCAGCTGATCCTGGGAATAGGAACAGCAATTCCCCAGGGCCTCTACAGGTGAATGATGCTATTCCTTCATGATATTTGCAGGTTTTAGTGAGTTTTGGGGTGGCTCTGAGCAGATACTGCTGTTTCTGGGGCTGCCTGTTTTTTGGGGCATTGCAGGATGGGTGCTGTGTGCCCCACCATACCCCAGCTGGGCTGCAGGTAGTTTTGTGCTGCTTTGGACTGGGTTGTGTTCAAATGGTGTTTTGCAGAGAGGCCTCGAATAACCTCAGAACCCCACGACGTCGATGTGCTCTTGGGAAACACAGTTTATTTCACCTGCAGGGCAGAAGGCAACCCAAAGCCTGCCATTATTTGGCTGCACAACAAGTAAGTCACATGCAAGAAGCCCTGGGATGGCAAAGGTTTTTAAGCACTGAGCTCTTTGGTGCCTGCCTGTAATTACAAAAGTTGTTTCACACAACGTTAAAAAAAAAGAAAAAAAAAAAGGAAGAAAAAAGGAATGGTTATTTCATGGGTTATATTTACCTTCCTTATAACAGCATTCTATGGAGACCATGTAATCCAAGTGGTGTTTTCATCTGCATTTGAAATATTTCATCTGTGTTTGTAATGGATTCCAAGAGCTTATAACTTTTCTATAAACATACTCTGCAGGCTGAAAGCAATTGTCTTTTGATTGGGAAAAAAATAAAATGAGTCTTTCATGTTGCTCTCAGCCACCATGCTTGCCCTTTGTTAACTGCTGAAATGCTTCTCACTAAAGGCTGATCCTGCTAGGTGTGAGGTTTTTTTCCAAAGGGAAACATTGCTGTGCTGCACTGAAGGACAGAATTTGCAAATCCGTGTAGAGGTTATATGCTAGATGCCAGAGTGTTCTGGGAAATGCCACACAATAAAATATTCTGTGCCCACTGTGGAACTCAAGCTGCTTTGCTGTTTTACAAGCTTTTTGTCTGGTGAAGCCTGAGCAGGGCTTGGTTATTAATAAAAAATGATCAATGTTTCCTTCTTCAGCAAACCTCCCACCAGGCAGAGTTTCAGCCCAGAGCAAAAGTTTATGGCTGAGTTAAGTCCCTTTGGAAGAAAGGTTTTGTTAGGGAAATGCTGGCAGGCTCCCAAAGACAGCATTGTAAGAAGGGTAATGATAATAAATGTTCAACAAATGAGATATGACTGGAGTGAGGAGACATCAGGGGAATTAAATAAATGCCCAGCAAGCAGATTAGATTGCACAGTGGGTTCAGCCTTTGTCCTGGGGGGAGAGAGGTCCCTTCTTCCCTTTCCATCATCTGCAGCCATCCAAGATTCCTTCGTGCTGGGACAAATGGGATGCAGCACTGGGACCTTCTGCCACGGGCTGGGGTCCAGGAGTCACAGGTCATTGCAGAAAGAAGGAAGATGTTTCACAGCTCTTGGGCTGGGTTGGAGTCCAAGCTGTGTTGGGGTCCCATGGTGACTTCTCAGAGCTTTTTTCTCCTCTGAGGCCTTTGAGACTCGAGTTAGAATAGCAATGGCTGCACACAGGAACTATATTAATTTATTGTTAAATTTGCACTAAGTGAGTAAGGAGAGCAGGCTTTCCAGGCCAGGGTGCCCTGACAATGGCAGCGATGCTGTGACATGGGAACAGAGTGCTCTCCTGATGAGCTGTAAATGTTCTGTGTAATCAGTGGGGAAAGAAAATGCAGCTCACCCAGGGAGCAAATCAGAGCTGGAGCTGCAGTTCCGTGCTGTGAATCAGAACTCTTGCTGCAAATTTCATGAAGTCTCAGAATAGCTCCAAGAAACACCAATTTACTGCAAAGCAAAGCCCCCAAATCCCCCCAGGGGGAACCGCCAGCCTTCCTCCCTGTTAGATTTTGCCTGTTTGTGGCTGTTTTTTCAGTAATAAGATTGACATGAAAGATGACAACCGCCTGAACCTGTTGCAAGATGGGACCTTGATGATCCAGAACACGAAGGAGTCGGACAAAGGCGTCTACCAGTGCATGGCCAAGAACATTGCTGGGGAGGTCAAGACACAGGAGGTCGTGCTGCGCTATTTCGGCACCCCATGTAATTGAGCTTTGTGCACCCCTTTGTGGCCAGGCTGGGGCTGGGGATGGGAGTGGAGCTAAATCAGAGCCTATCCGAGCTTGCTGTGTGCCAAGATGTTCTTGGTGTGCTGAGGGAGAGAGTGGTGACAGCCAAGCGAGGCCTGAGCTTGAGGGGTTCCCACTGGAGTGGGAAAAGGGGTACTTAGGGATTGAAAGTAATTTGGGAGTGGGGAGGGAGTTTGAAGGCTGGGATGGATTCTGCAGCACAAGGGTCAGGGGGACATGGGCATGGGGATGCTCCAGCACTGAGTGAGTGGGTGTGAGGAGGTGGTAGGAAGATTCTGGGGACATTGCTCACAGTGAGGATTTGGATGTCAGGGAAGAACCAGGGTGGGTTTCTGGGTTGCAGAGGAGTCCAAGCAATTTGTGCCCAGCAGGCAGCAGAGCTGGTTCCTAAAGCTCTCCTTTCCTTCCAGCCAAGCCCACTTTTGTGATCCAGCCACAGAACACCGAAGTACTGATTGGGGAAAGTGTCACCCTGGAGTGTGGGGTGTCTGGGAACCCCCATCCTCGCATCAGCTGGACCCTTGGCACGGGCTCTGCTTTGCCACAGGATTCCCGTTTCACCATCACCAGCTCTGGAGGACTCTTCATCCAGAATGTCACCTTCTCGGACCAGGGGCAGTACAACTGCAATGCCAGCAACTCCGAGGGATCCATCCAGGCCACAGCAAGGATCATAGTGCAAGGTGAGGGCTCCCAGGCTGTCCTGTGAAGATTCTGTGACATTTCTGGGACACAGTGTTTGGTCAGCAGGGTGTATTTGAGTCTTGTGACTGGTTCTGCTCCCCTGAGCTCGCTGAGTTTGCTGCCTGAGTGTTTCCTGCAGCTCAGTCATTGCTTTCCCTTGCAGATTCTCCCAGGTTTCTCGTCGTTCCCACGGATCAGACAGTAACTGAGGGACAAAGCGTGGATTTCCCCTGCTCTGCTGAGGGTCACCCTCCACCAGTGATTACCTGGACAAGGGCAGGTACTGCCCCACTTGACTCATGGTTTCTCTCTCCCATGGGGTGTGGGAGGGAACAGCTGAGCTGCTGGTCCCGGGTGGTGGCTTGCAGTGGTGGCTCAGGACAAACTGTGACCAGCACAGACCCAATCCCACTAGGAGGTGTCTTGTAGATCACCCAGGATGGTGAGGGGTGAGCACTTAAGCACTGAGGATGGAGCATCTTGGGTCTCTGTCCCAGGGAAGAAGTGTGATTTTCATCAGCATGAAAGCCTCACACTTCTTCCTGCAGTGGCTTCCAACCTCCTCTGACAAGGCAAGGTCTGGACACTCCAGGTCAGTGGATATCAATCACAGAATTGTTGGGTAGGAAAAGGCCTCTAAGATCATGAATTCTGGCCTTTAACCCAACACTGCCATGTTCACCACTAAACCATCTACCCTTCTTTTTTCACCCTTCTGGGGATGATGATTCCACCACTTCCTTTTGCAGTACCACCACGTGCCAGCTCATTGTGTCATTGTCCTTGATTTTATGCCATGTTGCAGAAGGGCACCATTCCCTGGCACACCTCAGAGTTTTATCTTTGCTTAGGAAAAAAGCTTTGGGACAACAGGTGGTGGTGAACTTCTAAAGTCTCAAATAATTGTTAATGCTGGCTCCACTGAACTGATCTCATCCAACACTTTCTGGGAGAGTAGCCAGTAATGCTTGGCCCAAAGGTCCTCCAACTTTTCCTTATGCTTCACAAGCCATAATTAATGGTTTAGGGCTGTGGAGAGTTTGTGGGTATTGTGTCCCAGCTTCCACAGCAATGGCCCTGACGCAGAGTTAAGAAGCAGCAGCTGAAATTCTGCTCTGCCAGCATGTTCTCCATCTCCCTTAACCTGTTTTCCTCCACTTCCCAGAAAATATATCTTAGGCACGTGGAAGGGAGCACAGTGACAAGGAGTAAGGTCCTTAACTGCTTCATAACCAGGTTTGCATTCAGCACTCCCTAAGTAAGAAATCAACCGAGCTTTAGAGTGCTTTCACATGCTAAAAGCAGGACAAGAGGAGGGGAAGTGGTGAAGCATTTCTCATCTCAAAGCCACTTTTGAGAGTGTGGGGAGTTTTGGTATTTGGGATGAATAGGCAGAGGATGAATAAATGGAGGAAAACTGAGTATATATGTAAAAAAAAAAGTTGCCAACCTGACAAATTTTGATAATTTTATCTGGGTTTGTTAAAGCAGTTTAGTTTTCAGCTTTTCTCCTGAAATAGAGAAAATATTGAAACAGCTCTTTTCAAACCAAAAAAATCAGACCAACAAATTTAGAAATGCAATGCCAAATGTTCCCATTTATTTGATGAAACAGAGAGTTTGGAAAATTGATCAGTGATTTGCTATCCATCAAGGGTCGAAAAATCTGCAGGTTGCACTAAGGAAATACTTAGGAGGAAAGACAATGGGTTCCAGCTCTTCCCAGCTTATCAGACAAGACAATTCAGTGTGGTATTTCAGGGAATTAATGCTGGGAAAGGAATGAAATGTGTGACTATCACACAGACTCCTCCAGTGATGGTGATGCCTTCAAAATCTAGAAACAGCACAAAACACCTCTGAGACAATATTAATATAGGAAGTAATGTAAAAGCAGATCTTTGACTGGAAGCATCCAGTTGAAAATATGGCAAATTGCACACTGGAGATGTGCTGAAAATGCACACGTGTCAAAGCACGTGTGACATGGGGCAAGTGCAGTTTTATAAGTTCAGCAAATTAGCATAATCGACAAGAATCCCCAGTTAGAAACACGGTAACAAAATAATTCCCCCTCTTGGTTCAATCCCTTCTGATGCCTCCCTCCTCCCTAGTTACACCCAATACCTGAGAAAGCATCTTGGGAAGGCGCCTTCTCCTCGATTCCCACCAGAAGCAAGATCAGAACTGGCCCTGGGGGAATCTGTCTGCAATAGCGCTGGAGTTAGGAACCTCCGTAACGACACAACCACAGAGCCGCGATTTGGCACCAGGCACAAACCAGGACGGCAGAACTCGCTTTGGCAGCGACGGGGTGGGCAGTGTCCGAGGGAATTAACCATCTGCTCGCTCTCCCAGGTGGGCCCTTGCCGAGCGACCGGCGGCACAGCGTCCTGCCCACGGGCGCGCTGCGCGTGGGGCGCGTGGCCCTGCACGACCAGGGGCAGTACGAGTGCCACGCCATCAGCGCCATCGGCGTCACCACCCGCCACGTGCAGCTCTCGGTGACCCCACGAGGTGAGCTGGGCACGTTGGCCTTGATTTGGTTTTTCTGGTAAATAGCTGTCGTGTCAGCGTTCAGAAACGCGTAATTGGCGGAGTTCTTGTGGGGTTTGCGCGGGGCCGGGCTGCTCAGGGATAAACAGGTTGTTGTTTAGGTGGATAGAGCGCCGTTTGTGCTGCCAGCCACAGCCTAAAGCGTGCTCTGAGGTGGAGAGACAGAGAGAGTGGAGAGGGGGCTGAGCATGAGAGCATGGGGGATAGAGATGAGGGAGCAAGAGAAGTAGGTGAGGAGGAAGAGGAGAGATGGGTGGGAGAAGAGAGACGGGAAAAGGCCAAAGAGGGCCAGCAAAAGAGAGTTAAGAGAGTGGAGAATTAAGAGATTAAGAGAGCGAGGTTCTTGTTACAATACATTATATCTCTTTCTATAATGAATATTCTAGTTTGCACTAACCAATCAACTTATGACACAAAATCTGAGGGGTTTTACATCGAGCCTATAGGAGTGACTGTTATCATATCTGAATTCACATTCCTCAGATTCTTCCTTCTCTGGCCAGGCTTTTGCCAATCATCGGTGACTTGTATCTCCAAACTGACTTTCATCTCTATTTCAGCCTTTGGATTCTCTGTCAGCAGAAGGGTATTGTTTAATCAAGAGGATTCTCCTTCAGCTGGCCAGGCTATTGTTCTTGGGTTATACAGTAACTAACACAGTATCCTAAATCTCAAAGCTAGCTTTCATTTCTACTTGGATTATAGGTTTCATATTTTCAGAATCTTTTGCTGAAGTATCATGTTTATTAGGTTTCTCTATTTCATCTTCTCCAACACACAATCACAGAATAATTATATGCTGGTGGTTTTATTATGAGAGCTCTGGGTGTCAGGGGTGTACAAAACCCAAATCTGACTCTGACAAGGATTTGGGATGATTGCTTTTTATGTCTTAATGTTATATAACTGTATGTTAAACTTACATTGTTTTATTGTACACACTGATTCTACCCAAGCAGGGATTCTTGTGATTATGGTTCAAACCACCTGAACCTCATTCCTCATGATTCTTGTTATTGTTAATAATAGCATCACAGTGAAATAATTTATCATAGTCATTAAAGGGTTATACAGCTGCAGCTAACAATCACCCATCTATCACGGTATACAGGTAGTTCTACATGAGCAACATTTTCCCAAGGTCTACCAAGCCCTCTCCCCTGATTAGAAATATTTTTAACCCTATACTTATCAATCTGAGCCCTTTTGTACGGGATGGGATTTTACTCTTCCCTAGGAACAGATGTCTGGCCATGAGGGCTCCATCAGCTGGTGGGAAATGTAACAGAGGTTTCCCAAGTGCTGAGATTTGTAAATCAGAGTAAGCTGCTGCAGTTTGGGAGTTGGCATCGAGAAAATTGCTCTGGTAAAGGAAAAACTGGATAATTTGCTGAAAAATGTTTATTAATTAAATTCTTACTTAATACTTAATTAAAATTCTTAGTTTAATACTTAAATATGTATTTTTTTCAATTTTAAAATTTTGTGTTTCTTATAGAACTAATTGTAAAATTCTTTTTCAAACAAAACAGTCTGCAAAACATAATGTTTCCTTCTAGCAGACATTTAACTCTGGCTTTTGATACATTTGTCTTAAGCATTCCCTACCAGGTCATAGGTTCAATCTAAATTTAGGTTTTCTGAAATCAAGACTCTCTAAAACACAAGTCACACAGGAATGCTGTTGCTTAATTTTTTTCTTAATTCTTTAAAGCTTTTGCTTAAGTTTCTTTTTTTTCTTATAGATTATTCTTCTAAATAAGCAAATTTCCTTTCTTGTTTACAAACAGGGCAGATAATACACAAAAAACTGCATTTTACTAATAACAGACTGGAGGGAAGGAAACCATAAGCATGAAATTAGTGAAGCCTCAAGCACAGAATTCACAGAATGTTTTAAGACCAGCAAGATCAATATAATTACTTAATCTGACCTAACACTTCGAGAGAGCCTCATCCAATAATTCCTGCAGCAAGTCATGATGCCTGTTTCAGCTGGAACATCTTTTCTAGAAAGCCTTTGAATTAAGGATTTTAAATGATGCAGCACATTCCTGTGCAATTGCCCCAAGTGGAGGTGGAGAGGAGCAGAAAATAATGAAGATAAATCACATAAATTTGTGAGCAGAGAGCTTGGTAGCGAGACAGAGAGCACAGGGCGAGCTGCTTGCTGCCCCTTGCAAGAGCAGCAGCTTCGCTTTTCCCATGCTGAAATGCTTTTTTTGCACACAGATTTCTCTGTTTCCCCCGATGCATTTGTCACCCCAGTGACTTTTTCTCCCTGTGTTGTGCAGTGATCCCGGTGTTCCTTCATCCCCCCCAGGACCTGGTGGCAGAGACGGGCCAGGACGTGTCCATCTCCTGCGCTGCCCAGGGAGACCCTCGGCCCACCATAACCTGGGTCAAGGTACGTGGTGCTTCCACATCTCTGGGGAGTGGGACAGCTCCCCTGGGGGAGAATTATCAACTCTCTCCTTCAACCCCTCTCACAGCTTCATTGTTTTTGAAGTACAGTTGGGTAAAGACCAGCATTTCCGTTGATTTGGAGTTTTTCATTCTCAGGCTCAAAGCCTTGCAGCAAATATTCTCATGTTCTTCCTTCCAAGAGAGTCACTTGAAGGCAGTGACATTGCAAGGTGTTATAAATACTTAATTGACCATCCCTGGGAAAAGCAAAACAAAACAAAAACAAACAAACAAACAAACAAAAAATCCCCACACTTAACCCCAAAACAAAACAAAAAACAACTTGAAAATGTATTTTTTCCAGTTGTTCTTGTATCCAGGATTCCTGCTGATGGTAGTGGATGATGCTTGTTGGCTCCAGCTTTGATGGAGCAAAATCATGATCCCTCAAAATCACACAGCAGCCTGACTGCTCTTTCCAAGGATTCATTAGATGAAGTTCTGACTTTTTCCCTGCTGTTCCATAGTACAACACTTGGGATCTTCCTCGTTACCTGCCCTGCCTTTGAGCACAGTCAGGCACAGAAATGCTTGAGCCACACTTACCCCACAGAAGTTTGGTGGGAAGTGAACCAACTTTCTTTCTTTGCAGCTTTCTGTGGGCTCAACCAGTGGTGGGAGCAGAAGGAAAGGCCCTGAGAGGGCAGCAGAGCAAGCTTTAGGTTGTGGCAGGGCAGCAGAAAGATGTTAAGAAGCAGGAGAATAAAAAAGTAAAACTTAAAGTCACTTCTGCCACCAGCCAGGCTGAGAGGTTGGGTTTGAATGATGCTGTCAGAGCCAGCAAAAGCTGGCATCTGCAGATCAAGGCCAGCAAAAATCCAACAGTTTCAGGTTGTCCTAAAAGTGAAAACATTTCAACTTAATTCTGTGCCATGAAACTTCTGTGAGGGTATCAGGGCTTGGGACTTGTTCCAGCCAGCCTCTCTATGTGGGGTGTCAGTGTGGGGTGTCAGTGTGAGGTGTCAGTGTGGGCTGGCAGTGTGGGGTGTCAGTGTGGGGTGTCAGTGTGGGGTGGCAGTGTGGGGTGTCAGTGTGGGGTGGCAG
>VWYI01041015.1:202508-232753 GCA_013399455.1 Anthoscopus minutus
ACACTTGGGATCTTCCTCGTTACCTGCCCTGCCTTTGAGCACAGTCAGGCACAGAAATGCTTGAGCCACACTTACCCCACAGAAGTTTGGTGGGAAGTGAACCAACTTTCTTTCTTTGCAGCTTTCTGTGGGCTCAACCAGTGGTGGGAGCAGAAGGAAAGGCCCTGAGAGGGCAGCAGAGCAAGCTTTAGGTTGTGGCAGGGCAGCAGAAAGATGTTAAGAAGCAGGAGAATAAAAAAGTAAAACTTAAAGTCACTTCTGCCACCAGCCAGGCTGAGAGGTTGGGTTTGAATGATGCTGTCAGAGCCAGCAAAAGCTGGCATCTGCAGATCAAGGCCAGCAAAAATCCAACAGTTTCAGGTTGTCCTAAAAGTGAAAACATTTCAACTTAATTCTGTGCCATGAAACTTCTGTGAGGGTATCAGGGCTTGGGACTTGTTCCAGCCAGCCTCTCTATGTGGGGTGTCAGTGTGGGGTGTCAGTGTGAGGTGTCAGTGTGGGCTGGCAGTGTGGGGTGTCAGTGTGGGGTGTCAGTGTGGGGTGGCAGTGTGGGGTGGCTGTGTGGGGTGGCAGTGTGGGGTGGCAGTGTGGGCCAGGGGAAGGAGCTGAGCAGGGACCTCCTCACCGTGGGTGCCCTCAGGAGCAGGTGTCCTCTTCTGTCTGGTGTCTCTGGAAGAGCAATGCTAACATCTGGTGGCCACATTTGTTCATCACATCCATCCCTGGGTTTGCTGAGCAGGCCGAATGCTGGGCGGGTGGGAAGCTTTCCGTGCTCTGACACAGCTTCTGCCTTTTGATGGTGCAACAGGAGGGCATCCAGATCACAGAGAGTGGCAAATTCCACATCAGCCAGGACGGGACCCTCTCCATTCAGGACCTGGGTGTGGCTGACCAGGGCAGATACGAGTGCACAGCAAGGAACCCCTTTGGCTTCACCTCGAGCGCCATGCAGCTCACCATCACCGGTACCGTATCTCCCCGAGCCTCCTCTGGCTCCCGTGGCAGGAGGTGCTGTGCTCTGTTGACAGCTACACTTTGAGTAGATAATTATGTAAGAAATGATTTCTTCAGCTTCTTTGCAGGCAGATCCCTTGGATTGGAGTCAAAGCCCACGTACCTCCCACCTGCCCCTCGCTGTTTGCTCAGCTGAGCTGCAGTTGCTCCCTGCAAAACCAAAGGTGTTTTCTTGACCTCCTCCTGCAAGCCCAGCTGTCAGTGTCCGTGTAGTTATTGCCTCTGCTGGGAGGGAGAAACTTATTAAAATGTGCCAACATCCTCACAAATCATCTGACTGAAACCTCGCATGCCAGGGAAGGGAGGAGCAGAACAACACTGTCACTGCAAATACAGGGGTTTAAATGTCTGCTCAGTCATAGAATCAGAGATTCTCAGAGCCAGTACAGCTGGAAAAGGCCTCCAAGATCATCAAGTCCAGCCTTAGACCGTGTACTACCCTTGGGAATGGGAACTAAGTCTGGTTTTCAATCTCCTGCTCTGTGTGTTAGGGAAGCTCTAAGGAGCAAGGAGGAGTAGCTCTGCTCTGCTGGTCGAACCAGAGGTCAGGAGTGGAAATTGAACCTCTTAGAGGGTAAGAAAACTGGCAAAGGAAAAAAGAAATCAAAGGCAAGCAAAAAAGTTTAAAATATAAATAAAGAGCTGTTCTAGCAATAACCAGAATGGACAGTGAGTCGCTTATTAGAAGAATTTAGTAACATTTTCCATACAAGGGTTCTAAGCAAAGAGCTGAAAATGGTCAGAAATGTGACCATTCAGTTCTGTGATTTATTCTTGATTGGTGCCTCATTCAGCAGCTGGCTGTAGCATACACCAGTAGCCAGCTGAGAACTGGTTTGTTCAAGTGTGACAAAGGCCCTGCCTTTAAAAATGCATTCTATACTAATTTTAAAGTGATGTATTTACTTCTAAATGTATTCCAACAACAACTTTGGTATTTTTGATTTTAAATAATGTAGCAGATGTGATAGCACTAAAACGGAATTATTATTATTATTATCATAAATATCTATAATTACTTCCAATAATTAATAAACAAAGTGTTCCACAAACAGAAAATTAACAAATGAGAAATATATTTAAATTAATTTCATGAATTTGAGAAGTACCTTTGTGGGAAGCAAATACATTATTTTGGATTAGCTCACTGTGATTTTTACATTTTCTTATTGTAGTTTAACCACCAAACAAAACAGGCTTTTTTTTTTTTGCTAAGCTGTACAGGAGAAAACTCTGAACGTGTGTCCACAGACATCTCCTGAAAAAGTCACCTTCCTTTTCAGGCAGTTCACATACTTCAGAATATCTGCCTTAAAAAATAAACCAACGCTGTTTACAGTACAAACAGAAACGCGGTTTGTTCTGCAGTGAGGTCACTGAGGTCACTCTGGTGCACAGATTTTCATGAGCTGAGAGGACCAATGACTATTGAAGCAAACTGAGGGTGTTTTGCTGTCTCTTTGTGCTTTGGGCAGCCACGGACGTGGGGCGGAGCGGGGACACCTTTGTGGCCACGTCGCTGCGCGAGGCCATCAGCAGCGTGGACCACGCCATCAACTCCACCCGTACCGAGCTCTTCAGCAGGCAAGTGTGGGAAGTGCCTCGAGCTGGGGCCTGAAGCACAAAAGTGATAAAAACCCATGAGAAATGAAGCTTGCTCAAAGCTCATTTTATCACTGGCAACCCGCAGAAGAAAGCTGTGGGGTTGTTTCGAGAGCTGGGGCTGAAGCTGCACCATGTGGGATGTGATAGAGCCTCCCAACGGATTTGTGATTCTGGAGAAATGAGATACACGAGCATCGTCTCTTATGTCACTTCTGTCTGCGTTTTGTCAGCTGGAGTTGGTTCTGGAGATAGTGAATAAAAAAGAAAATAATCAGAGCAGTCATTCTATGAATGCAACTGACTTCGTGGAGGGTGAACAGAAATAGTAATATAAAAATTCCAACCATTTCCTCTATTATAAAAAAAATTCTCAAGTGAATATGATTCCCTCCTTTTCTACCCCAATATATGTTTTTATTGGAAGGATGGATAGTTTGTACTAAGCTAGAAACCTTCTGGGTTTCAGCTGTTGAAAAGTGAAAAAATAAATTTCTATCACAGAAAAAAAAAAACCAGAGAAACTGAAGGAATTAAATATGTGCATTTTCCTGGGGAAAAATATCCTTTCTTTAATCATCTGCAATGTGCAGGCAAGCCACATTGGTCTCATGCACTAATTTGGGGGCCAGGCACTAGACCAGCTTAGAGCCTGACTCCTGCTGCTTGTAGGGTCTCATTGCCCTGAGCAGAGCTGATTAATTTTAATGATCCTACCTCACTTTTAATTCCTGGAAATAGGCGCCCCAAGACTCCCAATGACCTCCTGGCTCTGTTCCGCTACCCGAGGGACCCCTACACCATCGAGACAGCCAGGGCAGGGGAGATCTTTGAAAGGACCCTGCAGCTGATTCAGGAGCACGTGCAGCAAGGGCTGATTGTGGACATGAATGTCACAGGTAGGAGAGATTTCATTTCCCTTCTTAATTTTGAGTGCAGGATGAAATGAAAACAGTGATGTGTAGGCATCCAGGAAGTTTAAAATGTGCAGTTGTATATCAAAAATCCAGATAAATATTGGGTATATCAAGAAATGTGTTGTCTGGGTGGAAATTCTTTCTATATCTCATGGGTTTTTTAACAGCTGAAGGGCTGGTCTTGTGTTCACTGAACCAATTTGATACGCAGGAAAATGTTTTAATTCTCTGTTTTGGGAAAGATTTCTTAGATGGCTATAAAAGCCCTATTCCTTAAAAAAATATTAACCATCTAACTGATAAAGGAGTATCCTTGTGGGTCTGAAGTTCAGGCCCCCAGCAGCATGGTCTGAGATGTTTCCTTTCTTCCCAATGGCAACGAGAGCAGAGCTGTGAGCTCTGAGGTATTTGGGTGCTGTTCTAGAGGAAGTGGGATTTCCCTTTTCTGTCCCTACTATTTTGACCTCTTAGCTACAAACTCAGGTAAGTCCCAGCAATGCAGGTTTCGTCTTTTGAGGTAAGATAGCAAACAACAAGGCAAGGCAACACCAGAAATATCTAATGAGGTTCAATCATGCAGCAGCTGGACCCCAAAATTTCCTACCTGGCACTTCCTTGATATGCAGCAAACATTCCTCTGCACTGTGCGCTTCTACCTAGAGAAGTGTGATTCATCATGGAGCAGGCGTGTGTGTTTGGGGCCTGTAAATATTTTTTCCTGTCTGGATGTATTCCAGAGTGCGAGAAGTCTCTCTCCAGGCAGCAGGTCTGGTCTGGGCTGGTTGGACTGCCAGCCTTCCCTCCTCATTGCCCTGTCAGCATCCACACAATGCAGCATCATTCAGCGCTTTCACACGGCCCAGCAGCACCCTGGCAGTCACCCACGGCTTCCTGCTGCTCGTCACGTACAGCCTGGGTGGGTGATGGAGCTCGTGGTGGCAGCAATGACCCAGGGAGCCATAAAATGAACCTAGAATAGGGACCAAGACCACCCCCACAGTTTGCTCTGCCAGTCGCAATATTTCTGGTTTCCAGCTCTGTGCAGTTAAACTCTTTTCCCTTTCTTTTGTGCTTTATGGATCTGGTGTGACCCCATGCTTCCCATACATTCCACAGCAACACCACGCTCAGACACCCGGCCGTCCCATGTCCATGCTGGCAGGGGCTTTCACACAGAGCTGTTCCATGGGACAGAGGCAATGAGGAGGCTGCAGCTGATGCCTGACCTGTTGCTCTGCCCTTCCCTCTGCAGGCTATCGCTACAATGACCTGGTGTCCCCTCACTACCTGACCATGATCGCCAACCTGTCGGGCTGCTCCGCCCATCGCCGCACGCCCAACTGCTCCGACATCTGCTTCCACAAGAAGTACAGGACCCACGACGGCTCTTGTAACAACCTCCAGCACCCCATGTGGGGTGCATCCCTCACAGCCTTCCAGAGGCTCCTCAAACCAGCCTACCAGAACGGATTTAACCTCCCCCGAGGGTTTTCCTTGGCAGAAGACGCCAGGGATCTGCCCCTTCCTCTACCTCGCCTTGTGTCCACTGCCATGATCGGGACTGAGACCGTCACCCCTGATGACCAGTTCACGCACATGCTCATGCAGTGGGGCCAGTTCCTGGACCACGACATGGACCAGACGGTGGCAGCCATCAGCATGTCCCGTTTCTCAGACGGAGCCCCTTGCAGCGAGGTGTGCAGCAACGACCCTCCCTGCTTCTCCATCACGGTCCCCGCCAACGACCCCCGCGCGCGGAACGGGCGCTGCATGTTCTTTGTGCGCTCGAGCCCCGTGTGCGGCAGCGGGATGACCTCCCTGCTGATGAACTCTGTCTATGCCAGGGAGCAGATCAACCACCTGACGTCCTACATCGACGCCTCCAACGTTTACGGCAGCACGGAGCAGGAATCGCGGGAGCTGCGGGATCTGAGCGGCCAGAAAGGGCTGCTGAGGCGAGGACAAGTTGTACCCAGCTCAGGGAAGCACCTCCTTCCCTTTGCTGTGGGGCCACCCACAGAGTGCATGAGGGATGAGAACGAGAGCCCCGTGCCGTGCTTCCTGGCAGGAGACCACCGTGCCAACGAGCAGCTGGGGCTCACGGCCATGCACACGCTGTGGTTCAGGGAGCACAACCGCGTTGCCGCTGAGCTGGCTGCCCTCAACCCGCACTGGGACGGGGACCTCCTGTACCACGAGGCACGGAAGATTGTGGGTGCCCAGATGCAGCACATCACCTATGCCCAGTGGCTGCCCAAGGTCCTTGGGGAGGCTGGGATGAAGATGCTGGGTGAGTACAAAGGCTACGACCCCAACGTCAATGCGGGGATTCTCAACGCCTTTGCCACGGCCGCTTTCCGCTTCGGGCACACCTTGATCAACCCCATCCTGTACCGGCTGAACGAGACCTTCCAGCCCATCAGACAAGGCCACATCCCCCTGCACAAGGCCTTCTTCTCCCCTTTCAGGATCCTGCAGGAAGGGGGGATCGACCCCCTCCTCCGTGGGCTGTTTGGGGTTCCTGGGAAAATGCGGGTGCCCTCTGAACTCCTCAACATGGAGCTGACGGAGAAACTCTTCTCCATGGCACACTCTGTGTCACTGGACTTGGCTGCTATCAACATCCAGAGAGGGCGAGACCACGGCATCCCACCCTACAATGACTTCAGGGTCTTCTGCAACCTCTCCTCTGTGCAGGAGTTTGAGGACCTCCGAAATGAGATAAAGAACTTGGAGATCAGAGAAAAGCTCAGGAGGTACTGTAGCCTGGATGTGGAAGGATCAAAATTACTGGAGACCAGTCAGTGAAAAGTTCCTGCTTCTTCCACTACACCCATGGAATAACCTTCACAGATCTTGCCCCCCGCAGATGTTAAGATAGGGTAATAACTGAGGTTTAACACTGGGGTAAGGCAAATTAGGTTTCTCCAAGTGATCGGTCTGGTTCTGGGTGGAATGTTGTCAGGCTCTGCTGTGGTGTACTTTGGGAGCAGATTGAGCCTTGGAGCTATTTTCCAGTCAGACTAAACTGTCATCCTATCTGCCCTGGCTGCCTCATCCAAGGCAGGTCTTTATCCTATTGTCTTTTAGATAAAACCATTAAAAATATTGTCCAGTTGAGTTCCTGACATACACATTTCTATGTTGGTATCAGATTTATATTATCACCACTCTTTGAGAGCCTCTTAACTTTTTTTTCTTTTAAATATCCTGCAGTTTATATGGAACTACCAAAAATATTGACCTGTTTCCAGCGCTTATGGTGGAGGATCTTGTCCCTGGGACCAGAGTGGGACCAACACTGATGTGTCTGTTAACAACTCAGTTCAGAAGGCTGAGGGATGGAGACAGGTATTGCCATTGGAATCATCCCAAATCCTTTGGTATTCCCTTTGGGAGGTTTTTTGCCTTACAGGAAGAAGCAGAATCTGTAATGTTTTATTAATTATTGTCTTATGGTACGAGGAGCAGTGTTCTCTGTCTAGTGTATTTGTAAAAACACGTCACAGTTACTGTCGAAGTGTCCTTTCTTGATTTAATGATTCTCATTTCACTGCAGAACACTGGGAATCATTGAGGATGTTTCCAATATCTCATGAAAAACGTAGAAAATGTCCATAGGAGCTTCTTTCTAATCCCTGTTGGCTGCTTCTGTGAATGAGAGGCTTTTGCCTGGTGATGTGCTTAGGGCGGGAGCACGGGGCTTTGTGGGTTCAGAAAAAGCCATCTGTGTTTGCAGCCACCTGACACCAGAGCAGACGCTCATTTTAAAGGGGTGTGGGTGCTGCCACACAGATGTCAGGGAGCTCTTCTTCCCCTCCCAGCCTCACTCACTCACTCCTCTCCCTCTCCTGAGTCATGCTGTGATTACACCCCACTGCAGATTCTGGTATGAGAACCCCGGAGTCTTCACACCAGCGCAGCTGACTCAGCTCAGACAGGCGTCCCTGGCTCGTGTCATCTGTGACAACAGTGACCACATCCAGCAGCTGCAGAGAGACGTGTTCCAGGTGGCATCATACCTGCAGGGCATGGTCAGCTGTGAGGAGATCCCTGCTGTGGACCTCCGCCTGTGGCAGGACTGTTGTGAGGGTAAGGAGAAGGCTGCTCTGGCACTGACTGATGTGGGCATCGCTCTGGGTGGCATTTGTCACATGCCGCAGCAGCTTCTTTGAAATTGTAGCTGATTTCTGTCTGCACCATGAGACCCTTGTGTCAGCAAATGGGTGCAAAGAGAACTGAGTATAGAATAGGAATGGAACGGAACAGAATAGAATAGGATAGGATAGGATAGGATAGGATAGAATAGAATAGAATAGAATAGAATAGAATAGAATAGAATAGAATAGAATAGAATAGAATAGAATAGAATAGAATAGAATAGAATAGAATAGAATAGAATAGAGTATTTCAGTTGTAAAGGACCTGCACCAATCATCCTGTCCAACGTGTTGACCAATTCAGGGCTGATCAAAAGTTAAAGCAAATTATTAATTATGTCTCAATTATTATTATATCCAAATGCTCCTTAAACCCTGAAAGGTTTGGGACACTGGCCACCTCTCTAGGAAGCCTGTTAGTTCTATTAGCTTCATTTAATCTGTCTGAAAGTCCACCTCACTAAGGACTTTGGTCTCTGGCTGAGGGAGAGACTGAAACAGGACATGATCCTCACCACTTCACAGATTCATTTTGGTGCCTAAATCTCTGCCATTAAACCTCAGATCCTGCCATGGTCCCTTTGCACTGCATTCTGGTTCAGATGTCTATTTGAGACGTGGTAAATCCATGAGTGATGCACACTCTTTTCCACACCTTTGTTGCCTCCTTCCCTCTGGCCCAAGAGATGTGTCCAAGGTGGATGATGCAGGAGAGGAGTGCTGCCTTGAGCTGCTGCAATTCAGAATCCTGCTTTAAACACCAGTGCTCACTGCAGACTTCCCCTTCCTTCCCAAGACTGCCGGACGCGAGGGCAATTCAGGGCCCTTTCACAGCGGTTCCGAAGCAAGAGGTCTCCTGGCTTCAGCTACCCAGAGGAAAATCCTGCAAAGCACAAGCCTGACTTGCCCAGGTGTAGTATCACCCCTTCTAGCTCCATTTTATGAAATAGAAGTTTTAATAACTCAGTCCATTCAAGCCTCTGAATCTGGTGCTTTGCAGAGGTCTGGGGTCAGGGGTGGATCAGTAGAGAGATGCTGAGCTCAGCCAGTCCTCCACACTTCAGTGCAACTGATGTGTAAATACCTGGGATGAGGGGATCTTTGGCTGGAATCTCTTGGCAGGTGAATCTGGCAGTGGGGCCCTTCCCTTTGAAGCTCGCTTGGAGGCTGATGTTGGAGAAGGCAAAATGATTCCCTCACCTAGGAAGCTGCTGTTTGCATAACCCCTTTCACTTTTTATCCCTGACCCCAGAGAGGAGGCACCTTCTCCCAGCTCTTCCTCCAGAGAGAATCTTGAGTCCCTTGTGGCTGAACTGGAGAAAACAGTCACTTCCCTACGGAAACAGGTAAAACTTGGTGCCCCAATGTTTGTCCTTCATGGAGTCACGAACCTTAGGGAAGAAAACTTGAGCCAGAATTTTCTTCTTGTATTTGGGACAGGTTAAAGATTATCTTTGCAGTGGTGCAGACTCCTCTGAGAGCTTTTGCTTTCTCACCCCCAGGTGAATGCTCTAGAGAGCCAGCTGAGGTGGCACCACAGGAACACCAGCACACGTGGACAGGGCAAGAAGACTGGGGACAAATGGAGAAAAAGATGACCATGTTTCCTCCTTGTATAAGGTCAGTGTGTTTTTTCTGGGCTGGGGCCCCACAGGGGCAGTGTTGGGGGACAGCTCAGCAGTGTTCCCATGCAGGAAGGAGTGGAGCAGTGAGGTGATGAATGGGACATGAGGTAATAGATTTAAATGCAGCAGGTCAGACACTGGTTTCTGCTGGCAATGATTAGTGACTCACTGGAAAGGGCTGTCTGGGGATGTGGTGACATATCCATTCCTGGAGGTCCTGTAAGAACTGGTTTGGCAAAGATGGGGAAAGACATAAGTATAGGATGGACCAGGTGATTGGGTGAGGTCTCTTGGGCCTATTCTCCTGGGACTCTGGGAAGGTTTATTCTAACAACATTTAATGTCATAACCCCAAATCCAACAGCCTTGGAAGGACCTTTGTGGGAAGGGATATCACAAAGCTTGGTGATGGAGTGGATGGACTGGTTCTTCCCCAGGGGAACAAGGACATCTGGGCAGATGGAGCAATCCATCATTTGCTTACAAACTGGCAGAGATTTCCCCCTCCCCATCTGAGTCACTGTGCTCCTCACTCCTGAAGGCACCAGTCCTCTGTTTGTTGAGCCCAAGCCAGGGCAGCACAGCTGTGAGGTGCCTGTGTGAAGTCCCTGTCAGCCCCTGCCAGCCTGGGGACCCCCACTGCCTCCCAGCAGTGACACAGTCCTGACCGGAGCTCCAGTCCAGGTGTTCATGGGCACAGGGCACAGCCCGAGCTCCCTTCTCCTGGTTCCCATGGAAATCCCTGCAGCCTTGACAGAGAGGCTGAACAGCTCCCTGGCTCCTGCCAGTCTGGAGAAGGTGTTGAATGGGTTTTATGTGTTGCAAATGATTACTTCAGGGACAGGAGCAGAGTTTTGAGAAGTGCCGTTCTGCCAGGCAGTCTGTACTAGGAGGAGCATTCATTCTCTGGAAGTTCGATTGAAGGATGGGCAAGCAAAGGCTGATCTGTGCTGATAAACACAGCAAAAAGCAGAAGGGGAAAGCCTGGAAGCTGGCCATGCTGTTTATCAGCATGATTTGGTGTTTTGGTCTTTCCATGTTTTCCACTCAAACAGTGACTCTGCTTCAGAATTGTGACAGAGAGCAATGTGTGATACATGAATTGGCTTTTCCTTGCCATTGTTTCAGATCCTTGATGAAGCCTGGGTTTACAGGATCCCTGAAAAGTATTACTGCAGGGTTAAAGGTTTTCCTGTCCCAGACCTGCCAAGCACTGTACCAACAGCTCACTCTGCCTCCAGCTGCTCCTCCATAGCTTTTCTGCTCTCTTGTGCCATTTCAGGTGCCCTGTGACCTGCACTCGTGCTCTCCACCAGCCAGTCCAACCCACCCCTACAGGGCTCAGAGAGCCACCACGAGACTCCCTGATGCTGTGCCTGCTCTCACACCTCCTGTACCACTCCCTGTCCCAGGACCACTGTACTTTTGCCTGTACTGAACCCTCTGCACTGACTGTCTACGAGCCACTCAGCCCCTGGACCCTTCCTGCCTTTGTCAGCCTCCCAGGGATGGGCTCTGCCCTCGATGGTGACAGCCCAGAGTGTGCCAAGGTGCTTCTTTCTTCCACAGCCCCCAGGAAACAGAGACAAATTGAAGCTGCTTAATGCCACTGTTCTGCTCTGCTCCTCTTCCCATGCACTGCTGTCATCGCCCACCAACCCTTGTCTGAACACTCCCTTGGACACCTGTCCAAAACAATTCATTAAGAGACTAAAGCTTTCTCAAATGCACTGTGATGCCAGGAAACATCTAGAGGAATCAGTAAAAAAAAAAAAATTAAAAAGGAACATGAAGCCCAGAAGAAATCCCAGCCATCAAAAAGACCAAGTGGAATCTCAGGGCTGGGTGTTTCAGGGGTGCCAGGCATGGCATGGCCACCCTCAATCTCCATCCCATGACCCCAGAGTCGCCTGCCATTCCTCAAAACCATTTTCCTCAGCATGACCTGCATTACCCAACTTCCTGCCCCTTTAGGGGCTTGGTTGGAATTTTGCTCCTCTTCTTTTTTTTTCCCCTCCAAGAAGGCTCTTTGCTGGAAGATGTATTTCGAGTGTAAATGTAACAGGACCTGGAACAGAACCTCAGCTAATTAGGTGTAATGGGCACTCTCATTAGTGGAGGGGAGCTGCTGGTTTCTGTCAATTAGGCTGGGAGGCCACGCTGTGGTGTTTGACACTCAGGTGGATGCAAAGTGCTGTTTGTGTTTGTGGCTCCCTGGTGCTCTGCAGCCAAACCAGGGCTGTGCAGGCAGCTCTGCTGGTTTCGGTGCTCTTTGGCAGTGCTCTTTAGTGGTGCTAAAACTGAAGTCCCTGTGTACCCACCACAACCCCAAATCTGTGGACAGATTGGTTTTTAATACATCCTTGTAAGCTGGCCACAGGGACTGAAGAGAAAATACTTGATCCATCAGATATCTGTGCCTTTCTTATCTTTATCACTTTTCCTGCATCCTCCCACTTTCTTTCCCACAGCACAACGACCAGAAACTTCTATGAACATGCTTTTTCTTCTTTATTATTTTTTAGGTGTTTTATAGTACCAAAAGGGATTCAAAGCAGCAGGGATGCTCCTGGAACTGAATAGGAAAATAATAATAATGATAATAAAAAAAGATACTAGAAAAAGATTGTGATTTATCACCTCTTTCCTGGCATGGGCCTGAGCTGTGAGTGTGTGTCCTGTGCAGACAGAGGTTTGCAGGGATGAGTCTGTGCTCTGCATGTCTGGTTGGCTCAGCTCAGAAGCAGTATTTAGTCCTCAGGGGTGTTTGTCATTTGGAAGTACTCTTTCATTTAGGTGCAAATCAAGATCCAAAGCCTGGTGTGTTAGGAATCAGCTGCACTCATCTATTGCTGGTACCACTGGGGAATCTAATCTGGCAAAGGTCAATAAAGGTAAATCTGTTCACAGTCTCCTTTTGCAGACCAGAAGTTCAGTGAGACTTCATTCAAAACAGTGAGGCACAAATGTTCTCTGCTGGATCTGATCAGATCTTCTTTCAGGGCATAACCAGGCAGCCCCTTTTGCTCCTGATGGAGTGTGACATGAGGAGCACACTTGTCACAAGGGCTGCAGAAGGACAGCAGAGGGGGTGTCCCTTCCCTGTCTCTCGCAAACTCTTCTGTGCTCCATCGCCTGTTTCCCTCATGCTGAAGTGAGAAAAATGCATGGAGATGTTTCACAGTGAGAAAAATGCATGGAGAGGTTTCACAGTGAGAAAAATGCATGGGGACTTTGCACATCCTTGTGTGACACTGTGGGCAAGGCTCTGAGCTGGGCAGGGACAGACTTTGGGGGACTTTCCCATATATTCAGGTGCTACTTGCGTAAGGAGGGAGCAAAATATTTTATTAAAGACTCCCTTTCTTCCTCATTCTCATCAGTTCAGGAATGCAAAGGCCATGCTGAGGAGTGCTCTGTACTCCTGCCCTCTGCCCTGGGCATCTCTGCCTGGGAGAGGTGAGGAAATTGCTGAGTCCAAAGCCCAGACAAGGAAATCCTTTTGCAATTTTTTTGGCCATCGTGGGACACCCACAATGCAGGACACAGCATGTCCAGAGCTGTTGACCCAAGGGTGGGTCCAGCTTGCTCCTCATACCCCACACTGTTGCAGTTGGCAGCCCAGACTCCTACAGTTCATTTTTCATATTTCTTTTTAAGCATATTTCTTTTTTAAATCCCAACTACATGCCCAAAATGAGCTACACAGACCAACTGCAAGCAGAGGAAAATCAAAATAATGGGCTCAAGGCCAGGAGTGTAGTTGCCAGGCACAAAACTCCCTCTAATTAGATGGAACAGTTAAATGACAAAGTCCAGGTCAAGGCTGGAGAGTTGGAGTTGGGATTTTTCACCAGAGCAAGGGTCTTCAGGTGGCTTAAAGAAGATGTGAGGGGGTTTTCTCTGTCCTTTGGCTGATGGCTGTGGGTGGTGGGATTTGGGCGAGGGGTTGGAGCATGTCAGTGTCTGAGTGTGACCAGGGCTGGGGCAGTGTGGCTGTGCCCACACAGTGAGAGCTGGGGGCTGCATTCCAGGGCTTGGCTGTGGATGCCATGCATGCACCTGGGGCTGATTCAGGTCCTGCATCAGGCAAAGGTCTCCTGATTCTGAGGGGGACCCATCTCTGGTGGAAGCTGAGTGAGCACCAGATCCTGCTGGATCTGAGATGTGAATCTAGCAATCCTCTGCAACAGGGAATTAGTGTGAGGAGGCAAATGCTTTAGTGGGGTAATTCTGGGAGGTCATTGTAGACTGGAGGAAGAAAGGATCTTGTATTATAAACCCCACAATATCCACCCAGGAGATATCCAAATGCTTCAGGTCTCTTCTAAGGTTATTTCCTTAATTCTGTTTTAACTCTCCCACATTGGTAGATGCAATTATTGTCCTATGGAAAAAAAAATATCCTCCCACACAAGTGAGATGAAAACTAACTGGAGTCAGCCACTTGTGACAAGAGCTGCTTGAAGAACAGAGAGCTATGTTTATGGTGCTCTGGTAAGAAGCAAAGAGCACACTTTAAAATAATGATTAAATAAAACAACAGCCGTTTTCCTTCTTCTTCGAGAGTAGCAAGCCCGGCTCCAGCTGTGCCTGTCTCCCAGATGTGCCCGTGGGTCTGAGCGTGGGACTCCTGCCTGCAGACTCGTCCCGCCTGCAGACTGGTCTCACCAGATGAACCAGTTTCACTTTCAGAAATAGGAAGTTCGCCGGGAAGAGCCGGCGAGCGCCCAGACGCGTGCGGGTAACGCGGGCCGGCAGGATGAGCTTCCCGGCCGGTGGCAGGAGCCCCGCATCCCCGCTTCTCCCGGCGGCATAGCCCGCCGCACCCAGCGCACCGCCGGGCATGGAGCAGTTCGTCAGGAAGCGCTTGACCTTCCTGACATCCTTCTGGAACAAGCTCCGTCCCCGCTCCGTGACGGAGAGCTGCTCGCTGGGGTATCTTGGCTCTGATTCCGTTTCGCTGAACTCGGAGGCGACTTCTATTTCCTTCATCCCCAAGTCCTCTCTCTGTATCGCTTTGTACGCTTTCACAGCCCGCAGCGCCGAGGAGCTGAGCATAAGCGCAGGGGACAAACTGCGCGTCCTCAGAGAAGAGGGCGAGTATGTCCTGGCCCGGCGGCTGCTGGGGGAGCCGGCCATGGGCTACGTCCCTGCTGCCTTCGTGGCCAACCTCAGCCAGGGCACCTCGGCTCACCGCCCGTAAGTATCCCCTGCTCCGGATGCACAGGGCACGGAGGCTGGGCTGGGGTAGCGCATCCCCGCGCCGGGAAAGGCAGCGCTCACCCTGCACAGCGGCGGCGAGCGCGGGATCCTCGAGCCTGCTTTGGCCGCCCTGCTGGGACTGAGCGGGGACCTGCCCTGCCCTGGGCATCCCGGCCTGGGCATCCCGGCCTGGACATCCCTGCCCTGCAGCTCCTGCAGCTCCTACAGCTCCTGCAGCTCCCGCAGCTCGTGGCAGCGGGGCAGAGTTCGGTAGAGGAAGCGACATTTGGGGGAGATTTTGGGGAGAGGTGTTGGTGGCCCTTCCTGGCTGCATCACCCTCGCACGGGATAGGATGGCTCTGGGCTGGGGTGCGGTGTGGTGACGGGCAGGGTTGCAAAGGCTCCTGCTTGTTCCGGCTGCTCCACCTCTTGTTAAAGGGGAGCCAGAAGCAAGGGAAGGAGCTGGGGAACTTGTACCTGAGCCCTGCCAGCTCCAGAGGGCTTGGGAGCATGGGAAGAAGAATTTTGGGTTGGTACCTGCCAGGAAGCCCAGAGCTGTTGCTGCTGCTGCCATCCTGCTTATCCAGGGCTGGGGGCTTCCTCCCGGTCGGCGCCTCTCCCAGAGCTCGGGGCATGTCTCAGCCCTCTGGCAGCTGGGGAAAGCCCAGGCTCCCCGTTGCATAAGGCAGCCTGGTCTTGACACATCGGGCACAGCGCCCCGAGACAGAGATGTTCGCTCTGTACCCGGCCCTGATTCACCGAGAGCGGGGCTGGGCCGGGCGGGGCACCCTGGAGACCCCTCCGCGCTCACCCTGTGCTGAGTGGGTAAAGGAGAGGAGCGGGAGAAGCCCGGGAAGGGCCCCCGATGTGCGGGTGGGATGGGAGAGATCCTCCCTGCGTGTGCTTCGAGGAAGGCAAATCCCGTCCCGTTGGGCTGTGCTGGGACCGCACCGCTGCGTACCGTGGGGTCGGCTCCCCGCCTTACTCCCATGGCATGGGACAGGCGGACAGGCGACAGCGGAGCGTGCAGCACACACGCAGGTGTGTGCACCTCTGTGTGCGTACCTGAGAGTGTGTGTGTACCTGTGTGTTTGTGTGTGTGTGTCTGTGTATGTGTGTACCTGTGTGTGGTATGTGTGTTTGTGTGTGTGTCTGTGTGCGCGTATCTGTGTGTGTGTGTGTGTGTCTGTGTGTGTGTCTGTGTATGTGTGTACCTGTGTGTGCGTATGTGTGTGTACCTGTGTGTGTGCTGTGTGTGTACTGTGTATGTGTGTGTGCTGTGTGTGTACCTGTGTGTGCGTATGTGTGTGTACTGTGTGTGTGTGTGCTGTGTGTGTACCTGTGAGNTCTTTGTGTTCTGTGTGTGTGTACTGTGTGTGTGTGCTGTGTGTGTGTACTGTGTACTGTGTGTGTACCTGTGTGTGTGCTGTGTGTGTACTGTGTGCTGTGTGTGTGCTGTGTGTGTACCTGTGTGTGTGCTGTGTGTGTGTACTGTGTACTGTGTGTGTGCTGTGTGTGTACCTGTGTGTGTACCTGTGTGTGTACTGTGTGTGTGCTGTGTGTGTGCTGTGTGTGTACCTGTGTGTGTGTACTGTGTACTGTGTGTGTACCTGTGTGTGTGCTGTGTGTGTGCTGTGTGTGTTGTGTGTACCTGTGTGAGCCCCAGCCGTGAGCAGCTGTTTCCCAGCCCCATCCCGAGGACAGGGACGAGGTTGATGCCGCAGTGTGGGAGGGCGGTGCCGTGCCCGGTTCGCAGCCGGAGCGCACAGACTCCGCGGAGCCGCGGCTCGGAGCTGGGTGGTAATTTGTTCGCCCCATCACATGTAATTTCCTACGCGGCTTCTCAGACGCTGGTGATCCCAGCTAATGATGAAACTTTTGGCTTCTTATGTCCTAGCTGCCTTAGGCTGGATGGAGCTGCGTCTTCCTGTGCATCCCGCTGTGCCAGGACCCGGCCAGCCAACCTGCCTTTCCTTATGGGAATTCAGTGATGAAGCTCAGTGATGTGGCACAGAAAAGGGGTTTGGCTGGGTTCTCCCCGCTGCTTGGTGATGTGAAGTCCCCAGACAGCACTGCCATGGCTGGAGCAGCAAAAGGCAATTGCCAGAGATGTTTTCATTGATGCCATTTACTCATGGGCTCAGAGCTAGTTCTGCCCATGAACTGCAGGTCAAGAAGAGCAAAGGGATCTCCTGTGCCTGCAGATGTTGCTCTCATGGCAGGACACAGGGACAACCTCACCAGAGCACCTTCCGCAGAGCACCAGGTGGTTGGTGCTTTATTTACCACAGGCTGGCTGCCAGCCCAAGAGTACAAACCTCATGGGTTTGGGATGGAGCTGACACCTGGATACAGCAGTGTCCAGACCCTGATGAAAGAAATGTCCCATCCCTGGCAGTGCTCAGTACCAGGCTGGATGGGGCTTTGAGCAGCCTGACCTAGTGGACGGCATCCCTGCCCATGGCAGTAGGGCTTGAATGAGATGAGTTTTGGGGTCCCACCCAACCTCCAATCCCATTCTGGGATTCTCTGATTTTGTGAAATGCTCTGTAGGCAGTGAGCTGCAATAAACTGCAGCAAATGCCTGTAAAGCCCACTCAGTGGAACAGCCCTGGTGCAGGCAGCCACATCTGCAGGTTTTGAGACGCAGACTAGCCACTGTGCCACTTGTTCGGGGGCTGTAGGGATGAGGAAACAGTGGAATCCCAGCAGCTGCTCCCCCTCCCCGGCTCAGAGGGTGCAGAATCCCCTGAAATGGGTGCAGACCCATCTGTGCAGCATCCCCTTGCCCTGCTCTGACCCCTCTGCTCTGCTCCCCAGCTGGTACTTCAGCAAGATCAGCCGAAATGAAGCGGAGCAGCTCCTCCTCTCACCTCCCAACCAGCACGGCTCCTTCCTTGTCCGGGACAGCGAGAGCAGCAAGGGCGAATACTCCCTCTCAGGTGACCTTGTGGCAATTATCCAGATAAAATTAGCACAGGGAAAGGAAGCAGACTGTTCCTTAGGGGCAGCTCCTGGCTTGCTTAGCATGGGATGAGAAATGGGAATAAGTTTAAAGCACTTTTCACACCTTGTTGAAGGGAATGGGCTGCTTTCTGAGGGCGAGGGGAAAGTTTACAGAGAAGGGATGGACTGCTGAATCACTGTGGCAGAGGAAAGTGCGTGGCTCCTGTCTGGGATATGAAAGCCATAAACATTTCACTGCAGCTTGATGATGGTTTTGTGGTACTAATTCCCAGGATTTCATTCCAGAAGCTTTTGTCATCTGAGGGTTGTTTAAAAATATGCTGCCACTTCAGATTACCAGGGCCTGGGCTGTTCCCACATACTGGAATCTGAATTCAGGGAGTTTTGGACCAGGCAGTGCCATGATGATCTGATTTTACCCTCATGGCAAATTTTGCATCCCACCATCTGTCCCTGGGCTGTGGCAGTCACAGCCACTCCTGGTTTATCCTCTTTGAGCAGCTCCACTGTTCTCTGAGCAATCCATGGTGGAATTATCCCTGACAATAAGGCTTTTCAACTATCCCTGATAATAAAGCATCACCTCTGTGGTCCAAAGGAGGCTGGCTCACAACGGCCAGGAGTCCTGTGGGGCAGGAGGTGGGAGCAGAAGGGAGGTGGGCAGTGGGATGAAGCAGTCCAGGGGAGAGCTGTGTTGCTTTAGCTTTATTAAAAGACTAGAAATCTTTAGAGGAGTCAGCAGGGAGGTGAGGAGGGCCTGATCTTTGCACGAGGTGACTTTTCCCCAACCTGGGCTTCCCCACAGTGCGCAACCACGCCAAGGTCAGCCACTTCCGAATCTGCAAGAGCCCCAGGGGCAGCCTCTACATCCAGAGGGGACACCCCTTTCCCAACATGGACGAGCTCCTCGCCTTCTACACGGAGCACTGGAAGGTCATCCAGAGCCCCCTGCTGCAGCCCTGCAGCCCTGCGGTGCGTCCTGCACAGCCAGCCCCGCGCCCCGCCACCGCCTCCGCGGCCAAAAGGAAAGGGGAATGAGGGAAACCACAAATAATTTGGGTTTTCAGCTTTATTAAACTAAATTTAATGCCCCCATTAGCATACATGCCAGCATCACCTTTGATCAGCTGCATCAAGGCTGGGCATGGCATGTATTTGTATTTTTGACCAGCTAAAATGCACAGAATTTTCTGAAATGTGTTGTTCATCTCAAAGGCTGGAAACCAAGCTGTTAGGATCCATTTCAATACACGTTCTGGAAATACCTGTGCTTTCAATATTTTCCTGAGATTATAAGACAAAACACATGGCTTTTTTAAAGTTTTCATACCAATTAGTGCAGTACTCATAAGTCTAATTACAGTATTAATCCCAAATTGCCAACTCATTTCCTGATTAGAGTTCCATCCACTGATTATGTCTTGGAAATAGCAATTAACCATGTGAATAATCCAAGAGCGAAATTGAAAGGTATGGGATAAAAAAGATGCTTAATGAGCTGAAGTCTAAATCAGCTATAATATGCAATTAACTCATTTTTATTTATTGGTGGAGATGGAGAAAAGCCACTTTTGGGATGTGATGAGGAGTGAATTATGACTTGAACTCCTGGCATTTCATGTAGACTCCAAACTCTCCCCCTTGCACACCTGAGCTCCCAGCAGGGCTCACACAGAGGATGTGAACACTGAGGGAAGCGCAGTGCTCAGGCTCAGCCCCTGGCTGGTGGAGCACCATGTCCTGCTCCCCTGTGGGCACCAAGGGCTGGTGCAGGCTCCACCAGCAGGTCCTTCCTGGCTGGCTGGTCTGAGTGTGCCACGTCCATCTGGCAGACTCCTCCCGAGAGGGACGGCTGGGAGCGCCCGCGCTGGGAGTTCACCCTGCGGAGGAAGCTGGGAGAGGGCTACTTTGGAGAGGTGTGGGAAGGGCTGTGGAGGAACACGGTGCCAGTGGCCATCAAGATCATTAAAGGTATGTGGAGAATCAGATGTTAACAGCAGCCAACTGAGTCTCTCGTTCACTGCCATTGTCGTTGACTCTCCTTTGTTTCCTCAGTCTCTCTCTTGGCCACTGTGACTGTTTTATCGGGCAAACTGCAGTAGGACCTGGTGAGGAGCCACTGGAATATTTCTGTGCACAAACCTAAGCTTGGGCTGCATCCCTATAAAAATGGCTTCAGCCAGTGGGTGTGTGACAAATGACATCACATCAAATCTAATGGGTTTGTGAAACATCAAGTCCTGATGGGACTATGATCCTGAAAATGGAAAACATCTCTTTGGCCCTGAGACACAGGTTGTGCAGACCTGAACTTTGAGAGCAGGGATGGGTTGTGAGGAGGCAAAAAATGTCCTCATCCCAGTTGGAGGCACTGAAGCCTCAACATCCCCATGAGGAAGTGGCTCACAAGGGCTGTGTTGGCTTTCTCCCACAGCTGACATGAAGGCAGAAGACTTCACCAAGGAGATCCAGAACCTGAAGCGCCTGAGGCATGAGAAGCTGATCCAGCTGCACGCCGTGTGCTCCCTGGAGGAGCCTGTGTACATCATCACCGAGCTCATGCGCAAAGGCAACCTCCACAGCTACCTCAACAGTGAGTGCTGAGCTGCCCCCGCGGGATGGGGCATCCTGGGCCACTGCTTCCTGTGCCTCAGAGTGGCCCTGTGGGTCTGAGTGGGGACCCTAAGAGAGTGCCAGCCTGGTTTCTGTCCTGTTTGACCAGTGGTAATGCAGAGCAATCCACGGGCAGTTGGTGGAGATGGTCTTGGCATCACAAAGCCTGGCATGATCCTTTAGGTGTCCATGTGGGCTGGGTCTGTATCAAGCCCATTGGTAGGGACCTTCATCCCTCCATCCCACCCACAGTCTGCCAGCTCCCACCAGCACACAGAATCTCACTGCCATGCTTGGGCAACTCCACCTTCTCTAGGAATGAAACAGCCAAACCTCCCCATGGGTTTGTGCAAGTGCAGAGCTCATTATGTGCCGTGGACCACTCATCCCCCAGCTTAATTTTCTTGGCCTTTCTTTTCCTGACCCAGCACAATTGGTCTTGAAAGGAAACAAAACAAACCACTCCCAACAAGATCTGTTTTTCTACAGGGTATTCCCCCTCCCACCCACACTGAGCTTGTTTCCTACTGGGGCTCCAGCAGCATTTGGTGCTGGAGGAGCTGGAGCTCACAGGTACAACAGGCTGAGAGGCCTGCAGGGAGATCTGCAGGGCAGCAGGTCACCTCTGGCTTTGAACCGGCCATGGATATCTGTGACCTTGGTGCTCTTCAGAGCCCACCCCTGTCCCATGCCTGAGGAGGACATGGCTGTGATGAACTTTCCACACAGCACAATCAGGACAATTAGGCAGGAGCACAAATTTGAGGTTTTACATGTTCCCCACATCCCACACTGTCAGCACAGGGTCACCTTCCAAACCAGAATACCCAAAATAGATGTTGGTAGATTGCCTCCACTGCTTGGATTGTCTGGATTAACAGGTCCTGAAGGGAAGTCCCTGGGCACTTCCCACCTGCTCAACATTGCCTGCCAAGTGGCGGATGGGATGAGGTACCTGGAGGAGAAGCACATTGTCCACCGGGATCTGGCAGCCAGAAACATCCTGGTTGGAGAGGAACTCACCTGCAAAATCGCTGATTTCGGACTTGCCCGGCTCCTCAAGGTCAGTTCAGGGGATGCTGTGGTCCCTTCCTCCCACCATCGAGTTCATAAAGCTGTCCCTTGATGGAGGCATTCCCTGCCATCTCCAAAAGCCATGTCTGTGTTGTTCACCCCATCCCTCATGTCCTGTCTCTCACTGCTTTTCAGGATGACATTTATTCCACCAGCAGCAGCACTAAAATCCCGGTGAAGTGGACGGCCCCGGAGGCAGCCAACTACCGCACCTACTCCCTCAAGTCCGACGTCTGGTCCTATGGGATTCTGCTCTATGAAGTCTTCACTTATGGACAGATCCCATATGAAGGTAGGGCTGCTGCCCCTCTCCTGTGCCCCCCATCCACCTGCTGGCCAACTTGTCTGTGGTCCCCAAAAGCCAGAGGGTCATGAATTGTTCTATTGTCCCTTCCCTAAGAGATATGGAAGCAGCTCCTGGAGCATGAACAGGTTATTGTCCACTTAGGCTTAGAGGGATATTCCGTGCTTGCAGAATGGGTGCAGGAGCTGGGGTGCAGGAAGTTGGTCTGGATCTCCCAGATCCTCATTTCCACCCTCTCTGGCAGAGAGACACTGTTTCACAGCACCACCAGTGACATCTTGGCCACTGCAGGTGTACCTTCAGAGCATCCTTTGGGAACATCACACTGAGGGGCATCTTCTCCTTCCTTGCAGGGATGACAAACCAAGAAACCGTACGGCAAATCACCAGGGGCTACCGCCTGCCCCGGCCCAGCCCCTGCCCTCCTGAGATCTACAGCATCATGCTGGAGTGCTGGAGTGGCAACACGGAGGAGCGTCCCACCTTCCTGGCCCTGCGGGAGAAGCTGGGCTTCATCTACAGGCGGCTGCTCAGCTCCCTCTCCTGAGGGACCCCTTCCCACCACACAAGCCCCTCCAGGCCAGCTCTTGCCAAGAAGTTCCTTCCTTCTCGTTTGCCCCCTGACAGGGCTACATGGAAAGCACATTCCCCCAGAAAACAGCCTGTGGTCCCTCACAGTCACGGTGAAGGGAGGTGGCCAAGGGAGAAAGCAGCAAGTTGTGGAGAACTCGTTGCCAGCGCTCAGCTGTGTAACAGTTTGGAGAAGCCCTGTGGAGGCATCACTCAAAGTTTACATCTTTGTTCACTCAGTAGGGTGGGAGGTCCCTGCTGCTCCCCACACAAAAGTGAAGGTTTGCAGTTCGTGTTCAGTTGTGGCTGTGCTTGATTCATCTTGTAGTGTGTGATTGGTGTATTTATCAATAAATGTGTGTGCATCCACCCACAGGAGTCCTTGCAGGGCGTTGCTGGATGCTCCTCGCTCAGCACACTGCTCCACTCCCTCCCAGGAATCATGGAATGGCTTGGGTTGGAAGGGTCCTAAAGCTCATCTTGGTCCAACCCCCTCTGGCATGCACAGGGACACCTTCCACTAGAGCTGCTTGCTCCTAGCCCTGTCCAGCCTGGCTGTGAACACTTCCAGGGGTGGGTTCAACAAACCCACCAAGGGTAGGTTCAAGGAAGCATTGATTTGCAACCAGTCCCACTCTTGCAACCACAGATAAAACCATTCTTGTGTCCCTTTGGACTCTATTCACCCAAGCACCTCTGTGTGCCTCTGCCACCCCTTTCCCAGGCAGCAGTCCCACGTGCCCCAAGGACTCTGCACAGGCAGCTCCTGACTGGGCTGCTCTGCTCTGGATCCTTGTGTCACTCCACCATCGTGTGGTTATTCCAAGAAAAATGAATGTCTGCATTCTAATATTGAATGCCTCCTTACCCCAGGTGCAGGCAGCAAAGATAACACCCTGCATCACCCTGCTTTGCTCTTTATCCCACCTTAGGCAAGTCAATAGATATTCCCACCACCCCCAGCTCATCCCTAATCCCAGGATATTGCAGGGGGACCTCAAGCCTCTGGTACCTCCCAAGCCGGGGCAGAGCTCACTCCAGCCAAGTGCCTGTTGCCCCCTGCCCATGAACACTCCCAGAGGCCAGGCTGTCCTTGGCAGCAGTGGATGGACACATGGAAAAGCAGGAATTGGAGCAATGCTAAGGCTCCAGGCTCCAGGGCAGCCCGAGTGGGGCTGTTAGAGCCCTAAGAACATTGTGGCACTGGTGGCAGGAGCAGACAGGCTGTGGGTGAAAGGCAACTGGCAGAAGCTTAGAATTACTCCTGACAAGCCCATTTTGCCCCTTTGCAGGTGATCAGTGTGACCAACGCTGCGAGCCAACAGCAACGTTGGAATTTATAAAGTTAATAAAGTTTATGCAACACTCCCCACGCCTGGGCAGGGTCCGTGCTGTGCAGAACAGCAGAAACAAGTCTGGCTCTTGGCTGAGCAAGTCTGCAAGCACGAGGGGCCTGGAAAAGGGAGGCAGGAATGTGGTTTAAGGGTGGGATGAAGCCTGCTGTGTTCAGGTCCACAGAGCTGCAACCCTGGTTAGAGTGTTCCCAGATGGAAAAGCAACAGATTGGGTTTGGATGTGGCTGCAAGAGGAAATCCTCTCCTTCCACAAACATTTTGCAGCCTGATCAAACACCTGAGCAGAGAGCACACCTAGCTAGGTACAGCCCAGCTCCTCTGCTGCAGGAAAGCAAAGCCTGAAGCCAGATGCAGCAGGTGAAGGGTTATGGCACACTAAGGAAGGACAGGGACACGCCTGGTGCAGGCACGGAGGGGCTGCTGCACCACAGAATCACAGAATGGGTTGGGTTGGAAGGGACCTTCAAGATCACCTTGTTCCAGACCCCTGCCACGGGCAGGGACACTTTCCACTAGACCAAGCTGCTCAAATAGCAGTAACGACAGTAAATGTGCAGGTCTGGCTGCCAGCAGATGGAGCTCAAAAATAAGCAGGAGGAGAAGAGCGTGTGTGGGGTGATGGGGCTGGTGTGGTGTGGGGCACAGCCATCCATGGTGAGTACCTGGACATGCCAGGAGGGCTGGCAGGGCACCAGACACATGGCCCGAAACCAGCTCACTCAGCAGTCACAGTGACCTCTTGGGGATGTGGACAGGGAACATGGGGACATGATGACACGGTGCTGCCCACAGCAGTTTTCCTTCCTCCTCCTCTGCTGCATAAAAAGCCAACCCACAGCCCAGGTTTGCCCTCCGGCACGGTCTGCTGGGTTTTGGCATTTCTCAGAGACATTACTTGTTTTCTACAAGTAGATAAACTTGGGGGGTGGGGGAAAAGGGGATCCTAAATTTTCCTGTCAGCTCCCAGGATCTCCAGCCTGAGGCTGGGCACTGCAGCCCTCCCCTAAAAACTAGACCAGGCTTTTCCTTAAATCCACTCCACCAAGGCAGGAGTGCTGGGGTCCCAGTCCCTCCAGAAACGCTCCAGAGTGGGCACAGCAAACCCTGTTGTTAGAGGGCATTGCAAATCCTGTTGTTCCAGGTGTCTCCTGCTCCATTTGCAGCCGGGCATGTGCTCCTTTGAGCGTTCAAGGACCGGAGCCTTGACCCAGTGGCATTTGGAAGCAGCCTCAGCCTAATGCGATGTATTTCAGCTGCACAGCTCATTTCTATTTTTAAGATCCCACATCAGCCTTTGAAGGGTGAGGGGGAAGCAAAGCTGCTGGAGGGAAATAAACCAAACCAAAACAACCCCCAACAGCAAGAGGCAGGGAATGTAAAGAAATACTTCTCACTGGAGGCGGCGGGGTGGCACAAGGGCTGCTGCAAGGGACGAGTGAGCAGAAAACACCAGCGAGGTTTTAGCAAATACGTGAATTAGTCAACAGCTAAAACACAATCGAGAGAGCAGAGAGGGGGACATCAGCCCCTGTGGAGTTGATGCCATGGGAGGTGGGTGCTTGCCCTGCCAGATTCCTCCCTATTGATTCGGGAGGTGTGCAGTGTATGGAGAGCCCCTTTCACTGCCTTGCTTCTACTGCACAATGCTTCCCTTGCTATCCCACCACAGCAGCAACATGAGGACACAGGGAAGCAGCTGGAAACATAGAATCACTTAGGTTGGAATCATAGAATCACTTACGTTGGAATCATAGAATCACTTACGTTGGAATCATAGAATCACTTACGTTGGAATCATAGAATCACTTACGTTGGAATCATAGAATCACTTACGTTGGAATCATAGAATCACTTAGGTTGGAACAGCCTTCTAAGATCATGGAGTCCAACCATTCCCCCTGCACTGCTGAGCCCACACTAGCCCATGTCCCCAAGTGCCACATCCCCAGGTTTGTTAAACCCCCTTCAGGGAGAGTGACTGCCCTGGAAAGCCTGTTCCCATGCTTTCTAACTCTTTCAGCATGGAAATTCGTCCTGATATCCAACCTAAACCTCTCCTGGCACAATTTGAGGCTGCTCCATAGAATTGTGAAATGAGAGTTTTCTCTCATCACTTGTTACTTGAGAAGAGAGACACCCACAGCAGTGGGGATGGAAACAGAACAAAAATAAATGTGCTTGGCTGTCATATGGTTTTCCAAAATATGTCTGAAGGCTGTGAAAGGGTGAGAAAGGCACTAAAAGCCTTTCAGTCCCAAGCAAAAAACGCAATACCAAGGGCTTTGCTCTCAGAAATGCCATGAAGCTGCCCGAGAGCGCATCATGGGGGGTCTGGACTCTCCCTGTACCTTCACTCCCAGAAGAGGAGGAGTCTGAGTCTGTGGCACTTCACACAGATTCAGAAAAACAACCTTTAATGCAGCAGGGTTTTTCCAGGCCGTTTTGCTTCGCTGGACAGGGAACCATGGACATAAAGGCAGCCACTGACAGGTGTTGCAGACCCTACTGTAAACCCAACCCACCTTGGAGCAGCGGGGGAATGAACTTCACCTCCATCCAGCATCCAAAAGCTGGACAGGGGAGCATCCATGTGCTCATGGCATCACAGAGCAGCTCGCTTAGAGCCGGATCAGGCTGGGGAATGTGCCCAGAGATGCAGGATTGGTGCCTTTGCTCTGTTATTGCCTCTCCTGGGTGCCTGGGAACAGTTGCTGGGTTTGTCCCTCCATGATCACAAGACCAACAAGCAAATACAGTGATATTGACTTTACCTTTGTGTGTCCACACTGCTTTCTAGGCTTGGAAAAAAATATGTCTCTTCAAACCATGTGGCTTTCGCTGGCAACCAGCAGCAGAGGAGATCCCTGAGGCATCCTGGGGTTGAGCAGCACCCAAAGGGCTTTGCTGGGGCCTGGGAAGACCCTGGAGCTGTGCCACAACCACACATCCCAGCCAGCCAGCCCATCTTGCCATGTCTTACTCAGAAAGGGTTTCTTTTATCTTGATTTTCCTGTGTTTTGAGAAGTTTAAAGGTTGCCATGTGCTTTCTGGGATGTGCAGCCCCACACCAACAGCAGTTTGCTGCTTGACTGGAAGTCACATCAGATCAGTTGCTGCCATGGACATGGGGGTCACTCTGAGGGTGCTGGCAGCCCCTGGGGCCCAAATTGTGTTCCCAGACTGCTGGAAGGCCCCTGAAGCCATTCCCTTTGGATGCACACAGGGGAAGCAGAGGGGCCAGTGCGGCCCTGGCCCCTCTGAGAGACAGGGGACACAGGCTCTCTGCCCCACAGACAAGGAGCAGTGCCTGGGGAAGCAGAGCTCAGTGAAAAGCTTACTCAACACTTTCCATTGTAGAAACAACAGAGCTGGAAGTGACCCTGGATGCCCCTGCAGAGCAGACACAAAGCAGAGCAGCCACTTGCCCCCAGCTGCTCCCTGCCCTCCGCCCTGCCAGCACGGGACACCAGGAGGCAAAGTCACAGCTCGGGGGTCCCGTGGCCTCAGCTGCCATCAGGGCTGCAGCACCTGGTGCACACAGGGACAGCCCTGCACCTCATGCTGGGAGTGGAAGCAGAGCAGGAACATTTGGCACCTTCAAATCAACCTCTGAAAGGCTTTTGTTGCCTCTAGCAGGAACAAAGGTGTTCCCTTCATGCAGGCACATGCAGGCTCTTGTTTTCCCAGCTATCAGGCTGGTCACAGAAGCATCAAACTGCCAAACTGACTAATTGAGGGCAAAAATCAGGCAAGAGAGCACTTGGGGCAGCGCAGCACATGGGCCAGCTGGGATCCAGGGCTGCAAACCCAGTGCAGCCTCTGAGCTGCCATCCACACCAGGAGCTCCAGACTGATATCCAGACCCACAGAATGCATGTCTTGAGCAAGCCTTATCTCTCTCCTCATTATGGAGGGGTCACTGTGCACTCAAATCCCTCCCCCCGCCCCACCTGCTCAGGCCCTGGCACTCGCTCCTACCCTCGAGCTACCCAAGCAGTGCAGGGCAGCCGTGTGTTTGGGGAGCAAAACAAGTTCAGTGCCAGCAGGGACAGGCTGTGTAGCCAAGTAAGGAGAGAAGAGGGTGAGGGAAAGCGTTTGCAACACCACCACAGCCCAGCCAGATCCTGCTCACATGCAAAACACACATGTCCCGGTGAGTCAGGCTGGCATGTGGTATCTGGCACCGCCACATCCTGCTCTGCGGTCAGGAGCTGTGCTGTGTCCTGGTCCAGCCCCACCAACACCCCCAGCACCTCTCTGCTCCCCCCTCCACGGATGAAGAACAACCCACAGCGTTTTAAAAGGCTGCTCCAGTTTATTCGTTGCCATTGTACAAGTTTAAGGTAAAAAAACACGTGTTACCAAGTCTGCTTTCAGAGGGCTTAGTTACACCGGGAGGGAGTAAAAAGGCTGGAGTGGAATCGTCGGGGTTGCTGCACTTTTCCATCAGAGAGCAGCACCTTGGAGCAGCCAGCTACTCTACAGGGGCTGTGCCCGCCGGGGTGGAAGGGGTGAGCCGCTCACACCGAGGGCCCCGCGCTGGACTCGCTGACGTGGCGCCTTCGTCCTGCGCCCGGGGCTGCCACCAGCCCGCAGGCTATGGGTCCTGTGGCCACCTGCAGGGCTCCCAAGCTGCAACACACGGCAGAGAGAGAGTCAGCGCTCATGCCAACCCCCAAAGGCTGCATTGCTGCTCTGCGCTTATTGCTGCAGCAAAGCAGCGGCGCCCGGGCACGCACGCTGTCTGCTGGGTCAGAGTGCGCCCTGGGGATGCACTGGGACATCGCCCAGGGCCCTGCACTGCTGCTCCCTCGTGTCACCTCAAAGCACTCACCTCTCCTGGGACTCTGACACCGTTGTCATGGCTGGGTGAGTCGTCTTCCCAAAGAAGAAGCTGGCCCACCACTGGCCGGGGTCAGACTTGGGCAGGTCTGAGGAGGGGTGTGTGACAGGGAGAGTCCGGGTCAGTGCAACCTGGGCAGCCCCAGGGCCACCCCAGCCCCATCCCACAGGAGAGGCTGGGTCATCTCCAGTGAGATTTCCCAAGGAGGGACTGGGGGCAGAGTCCCCATGAGCCAGGACAGGTGACACTCACCTGGGCCATGGGGGATGACCTCCCCAGAGTACTCTGAACTGCAGGAGCTGGTGCTGGATGTGGAGCTCAGGCGCCCTGTGGAAAAATCGTGGCCATCAGAAGCACTGCTGACCCATGGCTGGCCACGAGAAGGAAAACAGCCTTGGTAAAGCTGTGCCTGGGTGATACAGCTCAGCCTCATCACTGAGTACTCCACCACTTGCTCAGTTTAGCCCCAGGCCAGTAAAAAACACTGGGATGGGAGATTCCAACTGCAGGGAGCAGAAAAATACCTGAACACCTCTGTAGGAAAAAAAAAATCTGCAACCCAAAGGACAAAATTTAGTGGCTTTGAAAAGCCTCTACAGATGACTTGAGGTCAAGAGGATGCAAATTCCTGTGTATAATCCATGTGCTTTTAGTACAACAGCTACAAGCCTCCTGCTTGTTTCATCTCGGGGGAATCCTTTAATTCCCTCTGGTTTAAGCAATCCATTAAACCAGACACTCTCTCCTGGGTGAGGTACCAGGAGCCAGCATTGCCCAGGCTGGTTTTCCAGCTCATTTCTGAAGCAACAGTGCAAGGTGGACCCGTCCACTCCATCCCTATAACCTTAGTAACAGGCAATGGAGATCTGAGCCCCCTCACCAGCTGGTGCAGCAGGGCTGGGGGGCCCAAAGGAGGGTCTGGGCAGCAGCAGGGACACTGCTGGCTGTCCCCTTTTCTCACCAAACGCTCACATGGGGCTGCAGCTGAAAGCACAGACCTGAGCTCAGCTCCATCTCTGTTCCAGCCACATGCCCCCACACCTGGCAGAGACCCCCATGTGCTCACCCAGCACCCCAAGCCCGCCCCGGCCCCCAGCCTGCCCTTACTTCTGCGATAGTTGTGCGTGGCCATGAGCGAGCCGCTGGATGGGATGGATGCCATGGTTCCTGATCTTGGTTCTTGTGCAGATCTAAACCTGGGAGCACAGAGGCGGCCGTCAGCAGCACCCTGGCCCACCCCTGGCACCCCGAAGGCTGCAGGGGTGTAAACAGAAGCAGCGTGGCTGCTGGAGAAACGGGACGTGCAACCCCGCACTGGGAACGGTGGCTGGTGCTCACTGCTCACGGATTAAATCCACAGAGCTCCAAGAGCTACGTGCAAAGCCAAAATAATTCTGTCATACTCAACTGCCTGCCCAGAGCACAGCCTGGCACAGCCCCTTTCCGTCCCCCCTCCCCGGGCGTTTTCTTGCAGGAATCCAGCTCCCCTCCTTGGATCAACATCTGGAGTTACAAAATCCCAGGCGGATGTTGCATAAAGAGCAAAGAAATGTTGAGCTGGGGAACACACCGAGGGTGTTCCTGCAAGAAGTTCCAGCCCCAGCCTGTCCTCAGCAGCCTCCTCACCACCCACAGCCGGAACAAACCTGCCTGCCCTTCACCTTCGATGTGCTTCAGCTCCAGTTCTGAACTGGAGAAGTTCTTTCCCTCTTCCGGGTACAAAGCACCTTCCTGCCAGCAGCCGACTCTTCCCACAGTCCAAACCCTTATACTCCCAGAAATCTCTAAAAAAGGGTCAGGGGGGTCAAATGCGCCAGCTGCCAACAGCTGGCGTGCTCCGAGCACCGCCCGGGAGAATCAACCTTTCCTTAGCGGGGAAACCGAAGCACGGGGAAGTTCCACCCGACAGCGACGCAGCGCCCTCGCAAAGCAAACCTGGGCTGTGTGCGGGGTCCGGCGGCTCCGGCGGGGAGGGCAGGGCAGGGCAGGGCAGGGG